>CABHPH010162011.1:12138-43625 GCA_902168325.1 Peromyscus nudipes | reverse complement strand
TATCTTTAAACATAAACTCTGGAATTTATTTCCAAAAGCCCTTAGCAGTACCTAGCATCATGAAGATATGGGGGGAAAAAAGTGTTTGTTAAATTGAGTTAAATTGGCAGGTATCAGATATGAGCAGACTCACCCTGTGGGAAAGCAGAACTGAGTTGAGTGTGAGAGTTCTGATGATTCTATAATCCTCACATGATGAAGAAGGCTGGCAGGGGGCATCAACATGCTTGGCATGCATCTGCTGTGAGTGATATTTTGCAGGTTTCAAAAGAGGCAAATCTTGATCCCGTGGTTCTGGCATGACTTTTATCTTCTGTCTTCACCTATCTTTCCAGAAGAATGTAAGATGATCTTGACTGCTCAGTAACTTTTGTTTTGTTTTGTTTGTTTGTTTTAATACACTGCCAGATAAACGTTGGGAGTTGGTGTTTCTCTCCATCCATTTTTTTAAAAAAAAAAAAATCAATTTCAAAGTCTAATGTTTCTTAAACTTCATTCAACTTGCTTCTTCTGGAATATTTTAAACTTTCTACTATATTGTTCTTCATTTTTCCCCTTTGATATTGGAAGAATATTCCTTTCTGATAGCTCTCTTAACTTTGATATCTCTTTCTTGATCAACTGGGACAACCCTTCCCTCAACATGGCACTTATTAAAATAATCCCTTGAGGTGGAAACTGCTGTAATTCTCATGTTGCACATGAAGAACTTGAGACTTATATTGCAAGGCTGGTGCTTGCATTAGCATCCATCCATCTGAGTCCTGTGTCTGTGTTGCTCCACCCTTTTCTATTTCTCCAATGAAAATGATTCAGATCATAAAGAATCTTGGAGACCTTTCTAAAAAGATCATACAACTAAAAATACCTCATTCTTACATTGTGTTCACACCATTTTATATGCAGTCCTTAAGCTACATATGTATTAAACTCTAAGGAGATCTAGGAAGTAGGTTCAATTAAGAAAGTTACGCAATTGGCATTTCTGTGTAGGCAAAAAGAAATTCCAAACTAATTTTGAGAAAGAGTTGGTAGGAAGGGGGGGAGCATAAGAATGTTCAATTACAATAAAAATATAAATTCCATGGCTGGAGAGATGGCTCAGCAGTTAAGACTGCTTGCTGCTCTTCTAGAAATCCTGGTTTAGTTCTGAGTACCCATGCTAGGCAGCTCACGTGGGCATCTGTACTCATATGTCCATACCCACACGTAGACACAAGCCTGTCACTATACCACTAAGGATGGTATAGACTCAAGTTGCCAAAGCCCTAATTAAATCTGTTTGTGTTAGACTGGTTGTTTAGTCATGACTCTGCTGCAGTAGATTATGTGGGAAGAGCCGGAAGGGGTAAGGCAATGCTGTTAGGAGTCTACTGTAGCCATCCAGGCAAGCAAGAGCATATACACATAATTAATACATATTCTGGTAATATGGGGGACAGATTGAAGGGATTATGTGCTGCATGGAAACACACCACTAGACTGTTAGGGATAGCATAGACTCAAATGGCCAAGTCCCTAATTCAGGCTAAGGCTAAGAGAGATGTAAGGTAGGAATGCATGTAGACAGCATTACATAACCATCCAAATGCAGTGGGTGGCTAGATGAAGGTGGTGGGAAGCAAAGTGTGGCTGTTTTTTTGAGATTCTTAGCATGGGAGACTTGCTATAAGCAGTGTGTTTGTTTAGCTGCATTCTAAAATTTGGGTATTTAGCCTCTCATTCTGGCTCTGTGCCCTGTGAGTCTTAATTAACAGAGTTCTCCTGGGTAAGCCATTACCCTGCCAGGAGCTACCCTGGCCTCTGCTGCTTTTCACAGATGAAGCTTGCTGCGCTGCCCCCTTTTGCCTGAAGCCCAATCTGGACAAGAGAAGAATATCCAGGCTGCTGGCTCCGTGGCCACTCCACGATTGCTGTTCAGTGACACGGCAACACCCTTCCCCTTCTGCCAGGCACCAGCTGCTGCATGCTGGGAAAATAGGAACTTGAAAGTGTTCTTGGCCGAGTCTTTCAGCTCCTTGGCAGCCCTGAACTCCCATATATTTTGACACTTACTCATCTCATCTATACTTTTCTGACTGATATTAACAGGCTGCAATTAGTATTAGTTCTGGTAAGCATAGCTTTTCATTATGGATTTAATTATGCTTGCCATTTACAAGGCTGTCTCATTTGGAAGTCAGCAAATGTGTATTGTATGTCCACTAGATTTCTTCCAGAATTATGTGGGATGCTGCAGACATAAGGCTGAATGATGCATATTTTGTTGTTAAGGAACTCTTAGGCTATTTGAGAAATAGAGGCAGGAACTGACAATTGAGGTAAATAATGGCATCCCTAGCAGCGGGGCACACAAGATATGATGGGAGCAGAGGGTGGGGAGGCACCATGAATGATCAATATTGGGGAGGCACCGAGCATCAATGATGGGTCCTCAATGGTAAGGAAGCGTTGTTTACATAAGATCATAGTGGCATTGAGGGACAAAGCCAGTATATTGAGAGGGCTAGTTTTTGGATTCAGTAGACAGTGTTTTGAGTTTGGACTTCAGCAAACCATTCCGTGAGTCTACAACACAGAGTAGAGATGTTAGGGATGGGAAAGGTTTGGGGGATGTTAAGAGATGATGCTATGGGACGATCTGTATGTCAAATTGCTCTGATTGGTCAATAAATAAAACACTGATTGGCCAGTGGCCAGGCAGGAAGTGTAGGCAGGACTAACAGAGAGGAGAATGGAGAGAACAGGAAGGCGGAGGGAGACACTGCCAGCCGCCGCCATGTGAAGATGCATGTGAAGCATGTGAAGATGCCGGTAAGCCACAAGTCACGTGGCAAGGTATAGGTTTATAGAAATGGATTAATTTAAGATATAAGAACAGTTAGCAAGAAGCCTGTCACGGCCATACAGTTTGTAAGCAATATAAGTCTCTGTGTTTACTTGGTTGGGTCTGAGCAGCTGTGGGACTGGCGGGTGAAAGAGATTTGTCCTGACTGTGGGCCAGGCAGGAAAACTCCAGCTACAAGATGTTCATGCTAGGGAGGGAATATTCTGGTTTGTTTTCTAATGATGGGACAAGCATCATAACCAAATGCACTCTGGAAAGAAGGGGTTTATTTCATCTTACATTTCCATGTCACACTCTATCACTGAAGGAAGTCAGGGCAGGAACTCAAGGCAGAAACTGAAGCAGAGACCATGGAGGAATGCTGCTTACTGGCTTCTTTTCCATGTCTTACTCAACTCACTTTGTAATACAACCCAGAGTCACCGTCCTAGAGGAGGCACCATCCATGGTGAGCTAGGCCTCTCATATCAATTATTAATCAAGAAAATGTCCCACAAACTTGCCTACAGGGCTGGTCTGATGGAGGCAGTTTCTCCATGGAGGCCCCCTCTTCCCAGGCGACTCTAGTCTATGTCAAGTTGACAAAAATGAAGCAGCTCAAGGAACAAAGACATAAATCATCCAAACCTTCGATATCATAATCCTAGAGCTTGGAACCCATCCACAAAATGACAGAAGGACTTTACCCGATTTAAATGGAGGGTAAAATGTGCTATATTGGCTCCTGACATGTTACACTGCTGCAGTGTGAAGATTAGATGAAAAGAGCCAGAGCTGGATGCAGGAGCTCTGTTGGGAGGCTGCTGGAGCCAACCAGGCAGGCAAGACACATGGAGGATGCATAAAAAAAAAACTGGGAGAGTCAAGAGAAAATTCGTTCATTGATTTATCAGAAGATACATTTGATGAGATTTGATGACTGAACTGAATGAAAAAAAAATGATGACAATGATTTCTTAGGCACAGAACTTGACCCATTCTGAAAATAAGTTCTACAAAATATACTCAACCACATTGTCACATTACCTCCAAAGACACCCCAATTAATTTCCCTCAAATTCTTTGCCTTGAGGTTTCTTTTACACTAATGCCCTATAATAAGATTAAGTAAATCTTTAAGCCCTGAAGGAGGGTCTGTCATTGACAAAAACCAAGCATCTTGATGGGTATGATGATCTATGGCCTCTAGAGCCTTTCTAGCTGTCTCCTCATGCAGGAATCCCTTCACTATACAGTCTTTGAAAAGTGTATCTGTTCTCTCTAGAATAGATTGTATTGGTTTCTCCTTTGTAGTGAGAAGAGACAGTTCTAAAAGCCTGGCAAATCTTCTCTCCAGTAAGATATCCACCAATTAACTGGATAATTGGCCAATATCATTTTCCCCTCAATTAGAATTTTACCTAATCTTATTTTGACATCTATGAATCATAGCCAGCATTCCCAGCAGCCTCTGCCCTCTCTATCTCTTTTCTGCCGAGAGTCAATCCTAACCATTTGTTCACTTTACTCACTGCCTATTAACTCAAGGGTTTATTGAGTCCCAGGAAAGTGCTGACCCTGATCCGGTATCTGAGCCTATGCAGGGATTAGTAGAAAACCACAGGCTCCTTACCTGTGGTGAGAGAAAACAGAAATGAGTAACCAAACAAATCAGTGAACCAGACAACTCTACAGACAGAAATGCGCCAAAGAAAAGAAACAGGATGAGAGTAATTAGACAGGAGATGGTGGAGAGATTGAGATTAATCAAGATAGAAGGCCTTTTTGAGTCCCCATTGAGCAGAAATGGACACCAGACAAATGGTGGATTTGGGGTAGCACTTTTTGGACAGATGTCTTAAGGAAGGGCAGTCTTGGGCTTGTCCAGGAGAGAGGAATGGGCCATTGTATCTGCAGCCTGCTTTATAGCCACTTGACTTATTTTATTGTCTACTTTTCCATATTTGCACTCTGGGGTTCCCTGGCTAATTGGATTATTTGCATACATATTGTTTCTTGCAAAAATTCTACCCTCCTTGAGGGCAAGGGTGTATCATATACTTCATCTGTTGTCCTTACAGCTCTAGCACTATGCTGGAAGCACTACTAGGTGCTCAATAAATTCTTGCTAAATCCAATTGAATTTGCAGTCATAGGATTGTTTTTCATAATACAAAGAGTGAACCAGAGCAATATCCACTAAACAACTCAGTGACACCATTAGGAAAGATAGAAAAAAGAAAAGGTAAGTTTTCCCACAAAGACTGGAAACATGCACTTTCGTTTTAATGACTGCCATCCCCAAAGTTCTTAAACAGTCATCTTGTGCTGAGGAAGTCATTTCTGGTGACAGCTGTCCAGTTTTTAGAGAGAAAACTTTGTGATGCCATTTGCAGATGAAAAAAAAAAAACAAGAACAAAAAGAAAGGGAAAATACATCCAATCTCCAGGAGAACAGGGTAGGGAAAGGGGTTCCATGGGCAGAGAAAGGGGCAAGTCACAGACTACTGATCCAAGGGGACATATTGAGAGATTGAACCTTGACATTGAGTAGGAAAGAAAATACCAGGCAGTGGACTCAAGAAAAAAAGGAGTTACTTAACTAAGGTGGCCTGGTCAGGACAGAATGAAAATGGACAGGAGAATAATGGGATGAGGATTATGGTTATATTGAAAGGAGAAAGGCCTGGGGAACCAGAGGACCATCCTGGATGATGTCAGCAGGATGCCTGATTACAGTCACAGCATCTTTCCTCCTGCACCCTTCAGCAGGCTCACAGATGCACAGTCTGCCTAGACGAGCTCATGGTATGATATTTTTTATTTTGTGTGTTCTCTTGGCATATCTCTCTGTTATAAGTATCTTTGTGGCTATGACCCCTGCTGTCATGGTAACATCTAAAAGCATATTATCATTTCAAAGTGGTCCACCTTCACAGCCATGATCTTAAAATTTTCTCTTCCTATTTCTGCTGCTTTCTCCCTTCAGTTATTTAGCAAGCCACAGCACCTTTGCCATCCATTTCCCCCCTAATCATTAGAGAAATATTTAAAGATCCCACTACAGAGCAGATGCCACTTTAGATTCGGAGAACACAGTGGTGAAATAGACAGGTCTTTTCCTACAAGAGAAAAGCACTCATAGTGGTTAGAAAAGGAAAGTGATTATAAATAAATAAATGCTCTTTACATAAGAAAGGAAGATCATAACCAGCTAAGAGAAAGTAGAACAGTATGTTAACTATCATTTTCTTAATTTTCAAATTGGTAAGAATTCACTACAGGGCAGAATATGGGGAAAGATGGCTGGTGGGATGTAATTTGGCACAATCCTTGTGGAGAAAAAATTGTGTGTATAAAGCTATTGAGTAGTGGAGAAAATGTCTAGAGTGAGAGTATAGTAAAACAGATCATAGCATGTAGTTATCTTAGTCAGTGTTTTATTGTGGTGGAGAGACACCATGGCAAAGGCAACTCTTAGAAAAGAAAGCATTTAATTAGAGACTTGCTTACAGTTTCAGAGCCTTAGTCCATTGTCATCATGGAGAGGAGCATGGCGGCAGGCATGGCCCTGGAGAGTAGCTGAGAGCTACCTCCTGATTTACAGGCAGAGAGAGACACTGGTTCTGAGCCCAGTGTGGGCTTTTGAAACCTTAGAGTGTGCCCACCCCTAGTGACACACCTCCTCCAACAAGGCCACACCTCCTAATCCTTTTAATCCTATCAAACAGTTCCACTCCCTGGTGACAGCATTCAAATATCTCAGACTATGGGGGCCATTCTTATTCAACCGCCACAGTAGTAAAACACCATGTTGGCCTGAATTACACAATCCAAAATCTCTCATCATTAAACTTTGTCTTGATTTATCTTACTCCCCCACTGCTGCCTTCTACCCTCGTCCTTCTCTGCCTGGTTCCTTTCCCTCCCCATGTAGCTCCCTCTTTGACTTTCAGACCACACGTATTCCATTAGTCTGTCTACCCTTCCCTTGGCACATCTTTCTCTCCTATTATGATTCACCATCTAATTTTATGTCCTGCTCATATTCATGGACCTGTACGACACACACACACACACACACACACACACACACACACACACATACTGTACCACATATACATATACTACACACATAACTCCTCACGTGAATATACAAACACATGCAAGCATACACATCATACATAACACATACCACACTAATATACACAATAACATACACACACATGCATGTACATACACAGGTACACACACCACATAACATGCATACATACACACATGAAACTCACATACACATGCCCTTCACACACATACACACACATGCACATAAGAGCCTGTAAAAACCCTCTCACACACCACATACATTACACACACACCACAGAATCCATACACACACATACACAAACATATATATACATATATATGTATATATATATATATATCACACTTCACACACACCAAGCACATGACACATACCACACACACCTCACACACATGCACAACACACACGCACACACACACACACCCCACATGCACACATACACACACTTGCACATATGCACACATACCACACAGGGACAAACACATACACACACTGTCTTAGTCCCTGTTTTATTCCTGTGAAGAGACACCTCAACCAAGGCAGCTCTTATAAAGGAAAGTGTTTAATGGGGGGCTTGCCTACAGCTTCAGAGGCTTGGTCTATCATAGTCACGGTGAGGAGTGTGTCTGGAAGCACATAGCTGAGAGCTGTGTGAGCTGCATCCAGAGCCCTGGGCAGAGACAGAGAGAGAGAGAGACAGAGAGAGAGAGAGACAGAGACAGAGAGACAGAGACAGAGAGAGAGAGAGAGAGAGAGAGGGAAACTCTGGGCTTGGTATAGGCTTTTGGAAACCTCAAGGTCACCCTATTAATCCTTCTAATCCTTTGAAATAGTTCTACTCCCTGGTGACTAAGTATTTAAATTCATCAGCCTTTGAGTGTCATTCTTAGACAAACCACCACACACATGTGACACACACACTATACACACACATGCATGTACCCCCACATACACACCACATACACATACATGCATGAGCACACACACACACACACACACACACACTCCACATGCATGTTTACACACACATTTCACATACACATGCCTCATATACACATACAAACACATACACCATACACAAATGTGCACATACATACATGCCACAACCCCTCCCACACACACATACACATAAAAAATTTAAATCTAGGTTTTTCTTATGAGAGGAAATATGTAGTCTATGTCTTCCCGAATCTGGCTTATTTTACTTAACATAATGATTTTCAGCTGAGTTTATTTTCCTGAAAATGTCAGAATTTCCTCTTTCTTCATAGCTAAATAAAATTCCATTGTGGTTATAAATCACATATTTTTAATCAATACATCTGCTTAGCCAACACACATCTAAATATCTCTTAATTCTAGTCCCTCTTCTTCAACCACATTGCTTCCTGGTTGTCCATGACCAATCCCTCATCCATCCTCATCTACACTGATGTAATATCATCAAAATGGGACTGAGTTTCTCTCTGACGATATTCAGTGATGATGCCATACCAACACATGCACATTACCCCTGCATTTCTGATAAATATAATTTCTTACACTCTTCCTCAGTTTAAATACCCACTATGTTTCTTTTCAGGTGTCAACCAAAATTTCTTGACAAGGAATACAAAGCTACTTCTGAGGTGTTTTTGTTTATATATGTGGGAAAACATTTCAACTCATTCCACTTCTTTATCTGCAGTTGTCATAACAGAAGTATCTTCATGGGGCTCTGAGTTCCTAGGGGGGTCACTCCTCAACTTCCATGGAAAGGAAAACAACAGCGGCAAATATTGTAGAAAACTATTCACAATGATCATCTGTTCCCAGATCAATTTTATGTCCTCTGTCCTTTGTGACAGTTTTAACGAGTACTTAAAGTCATCTCAGGCATCTTTCCTCTTTCACTTTGGGGTTATGAACTCTGTGTGGAAAACAAACCAGCAGTTTTAGGTATCACCTTTGGGCCAGAGTGGATGTCAGAGAATGTTAAGGATGTCCTCACTCTTGTCTGGGGTGGCTCTTCCTTTAGTGTGTGCACAGATTTAGTAGTTCTCTTTCAGACATACAGAGTATGTACCTACGTCAACTCAGTTATGTTACACAAGGTTGCCATTGTCCAGCTTTCTGTAGCTGCTCTACCTCTATCTTTATTAAAAAGCAAGCTATAATGATGGACAGTGCCACAAGCAAGAGGTTGGGAATATCTTCCTGTTGTCATATAGCAAGAGGCTGAGGTTGTCACTATAGCAAACTATGAAGAATTGCATCAGCCAACAACCATGTGAATTTGGAATAGGACCCTTCTTTAGTCAAGTCTCAGATGAGGATATAACTCACTACCGCCATGGTCTTCTAAGACTTCAGAGATGACCTAACCAAATATGCTCCAAACTTGACCTATAGGAGCTGGTAAGTAGCAAATATGCATTGTTCTGTTTTAAAGCTGCTCAAGTTTTAACAATACTGTTATGCAGCAATGGAAGCCTAGTACATTATGTGGCCGTACTCTGAACCCCCAACAGGCCTTGGCTGCAATATTTAAGTGCCTGCTTGCTTTTGTGTCTCTCCTCTGGCTTTGAAGACAGGCAGTAATGACTAGATTTCTCTCTATATCCTGAGAGCCTTCCACAACATAACACAAACACCACAGGACTTTATTGGTGTTTGGTCAGGTTTATTGAATGCATTTTTCTCCTATAATACTTTTGAACACTCTATACCAATGTGATTAAAATTTTGATTGGGTTCCAAAGGACAGAAGTTGTTTTTCAAATGTATGAAAATGTAAGGGATCAGAGCAGGGTAGAAATGATAACTGCATGGTGATGTACACCTAAAACTAGATTTTCAATGGCGTCATTTTGATTAATGAGGTCCTTCATTTGTTTGGTCACTAGGGAAAAATTTAAAGGGATGTATTTCCTATTATGGTCTGCATTTAAAAGCATGGCTTCCTCATTATGAATAATCAAACACCACTCAGAAGGAAGGGCAAACTTGAAATGACAAACTTTGATCTTTTAAGGCCTTACTATTCAAGTGAAGGGAAAAGTCTTGTAATAAAACCAACACTGTGCTTTTACTTGGATAATCTTATAGCCTCAAAGGCAGCAGTGTTCTTATGCCAACTTCTGGTCAACTAATCCATTTGGAAAGTCTCATGGTAGAGAATATTCTAGTCATCATTTTAATGTTTTTAAGTGTGATAAAGTCAAGTATTATGCTACATTGTTTTAGTTGTTATGAGTGTGTTTCCCACAAGATTACAATATAAATTTCAGGAAGAAGTCATATGTGGTTTAGCATAATGTTTATTTTCTTCATTGAGTAATCAATAAATATTTACTGATGTGAATAAAGTAGCATGTGCCCTGAGTATGATGCACTGATAATGACCTGCCTCAGCGGGATCTTCAAAGTTAAATGATGGAGGTTTGGTCACCTTTCCAATTATTGCAAGCTGTGTAATTTCAAAGCTGCTTATGCTGTTTCCTAGAGACAAAGGTGCCCAAGGACTAAGAGGGTCTGAGGTCAGTCCAAGGGCACTGCTACTGTCTCATGTCATACTGGATCTTTTGGCTAATGTGAGGAAAGGAATAGGAAATACAGAAACAAAAAATTAAAATTTGAAGAAAAGAGAAATCTAAATAAAAAATACTAGTTTACAAGGGCTAAATAAAAATAATTAATAGTAGTTTTTACAGAAGTAATTCACAACCAGAAAATTTAATAAAATTGAAATATCATAATAATAAGCATAAAGAATACTAAGTAGGAGTATTTAAGACTTATATGGAGAAAATCTTGGACTTGAGTAAAAGAGATTGAGAATGTGCTCTCAGTAAAGGAAGACATATTTTATGCATGTGTTATCTCAAAAAAATTTATTTCTTTGAGACAGCCTACAGAATGGGAAAAGATTTTCACCAACCCCACATCTGACAGAGGGCTGATATCCAGAATATATAAAGAACTCAAGAAATTCGACATCAAAATACCCAACAGTCCAATTAAAAATGGGCTATAGAGCTAAACAGAGAATTATCAACAGAAGAAGCTCAAATGGCTGAAAGACATTTAAGGAATTGCTCAACATCCTTAATCATCAGGGAAATGCAAATCAAAATGACTCTGGGATACCATCTTGCACCCATCAGAATGGCTAAGATCAAAAACACTAAAGACAGTTTATGTTGGAGAGGAACTCTCCTCCACTGTTGGTGGTAATGCAAGCTTGTACAGCCATTTTGGAAATCAATATGGTGCTTTCTTAGAAAATTGGGAATCAACCTCCCTCAAGACCCAGCTATTCAACTCTTGGGCATATACCAAGGAATGCTCAATCATACCACAAGGGCACATGCTCAGCTATGTTCATAGCAGTATTATTTGTAATAGCAGAACCTGGAAACAACCTAGATGCCCTTCAACTTAAGAATGGATAAACAAATTGTGGTACATATACACAATGGAGTACTACTCAGCAGAGAAAAACAATGACATCATGAGGTTTACGGGCAAATGGATGGAACTAGAAAAAAATCATCCTGAGTGAGGTAACCCAGACTCAGAAAGACAAACATGGTATATACTCACTCATAAGTGGATACTAGATGTAAAGCAAAGGATAACCAGACTGCAACTCACAACTCCAGGGAGGCTACCTAGTAAAGAGGACCCTAAGAAAGACACAGGGATTGCCCAACGACAGAGAAATAGATGATGAGATCTACATGAGCGAAAGTCTAAAATACATATGGAAAAATAAATGCCTTGTAATAATGAAGACAACAATTAAAAACATAGTTAAGAGTTAAAGGCTTTCCTTTTTGACATTGAACCATAGCAAAGCCATAGTGAAGATATCAGTGATATTATACTTAATCTGTGGGGCTAAGGGCATCACAGCCACGGTCCAGACAGGGTGTTTTATTCTCTCTGTGTATGTATGTATGTATGTATGTATGTATGTATGTATGTATATATGTATGTGTGCATGTAAGTATGTACATATGTGTACATGTAAACTGTGACACAATTATTCAAAAATCTGGACGAAGGGCCTGGGTGATAGCTTAGCTAGTAAAGCGTTTGCTGCATAAGCTTGAACTGGATTCCCAGAGCCCACACACAAAAAAGCTGGGCCTAATGGAATAAACATCCTGAAGCTGGGAATGTAGAGATAGGCAGATCTCTGGATCTCATTGGTCAGTCAGCACAGCCCACCCAGTGAACTCAAGGTTAATAAAAATCCTATTTCAAAATAGAAGGTGAATGGCTCCCGAGAAACAGTACCTAAGGTTCATTTCTACCCTCCACATGCATGTATACGTATATGCCTGTAAATACACACACACACACACACACAGAGAGAGAGAGAGAGAGAGAGAGAGAGACAGACAGACAGACAGACAGACAGACAGACAGACAGAGACAGAGAGAATTTTTAAAAATCTGAGGAAGAACAAAGATTTCCCCAAGAACCAAACTGTTCTTGAAGGAAGAAAACTATATAAGAGAATAACATGCAAATGCAAAAATTATCAGGAAGCTACAGTGATGGTGACAATATGTCATTGTTGCCAGGATAGAAGAAGTGGCCAATGGTGCGGGATATAGAACTCCTTGACCTGACTCACAGCTACCCGAAAAACCAGTGGCAGAACTGGCATTACAGGGCAGTGAGGAACAGAGAGCTCCTGTGATAAATGGTACCAGGAGAGTCATCCACATGGATAAAAACGACTTCTTTATATCCTACCATACATAAAAATCAATTCTGCTTGGATTATCAACTTAAATGCAAAAGGCAGAACTATGAAACGTTTTAGAAGACAATGTAAGAAAATAAATGGACAATCTTGGAAGGAAGATGAATTTTTAAATAAACTTTGAAAACAAAAAAGTATGAGAGAAATCACTGATGCATTTAATTGCACTGAGTTTGAAGGCCCTATCTTTATCAACAAAGATCATAACAAATGAAAGGATCAGTTATGCATCAGTTATACTGGAAGATGATATCAACAGTCATAATTTTAATGGACTCGACACTAGGATGCTTGTCCAGCTGTCTGTCTTCTGGAAAGAGAAAGAGAGACAATTGAAAATTAAATCTGATGGAACAGTACACAAAAGGTGAGGTAGTAAGAATCAGCAATAAATGTATAAAGAGCTGTTAAACCTCAATAATCATATTGAAAATGTAAGTTAAAAGCATGACATTCATTAGTAGTAGAATAGGCAGACAAATTGCAGTTTGTTTATACAATGAAATACTACAGAGACAACAACCACAGCTCCCTAGTACAAAGTTTATTTGGACAATGAGATTAAGGTGTACTAACAAATGTTCTATTTTTTAAACAATATAATATATGCTTAAAATTTTACCATGCTATGAATCCTTGGAACTTTTACAAATCATAGACTTTTGTAGCCAATAAATATTGGCTCTAAACTGAGGGCTTATGAGTATTTTTTAGGTATAAGGACCTGCTTAGATCTTGTTCTGTAGGCTGTAGACAACAAGAGGTTTAAACTGGGATGGCACATATAAGCCTCAGAGTTCTTTGGGTGTAAAAAGAAACAGCTTTCACCTCAAATGGGCCTTCTGGATACTATAGACACCAAAGGGGTGATTATATACACTGTGCCTGGCAATATATATATATGTATATATATATATATATATATATATGTGTGTGTGTGTGTGTGTATTCATATGCATATATGTGTGTATATATATGTGTGTGTGTGTGTGTGTGTGTGTGTGTGTGTGTATTTGCAGAAACTGTGGAGTGTTGCTTCCCTAAGAGATATCAGGGGAACTGTAGCAAGCAATGACCTTTCCATGAAGGGTGAAAAGCACTCTTCTACTTTGGTTTACATGATCATAATCAACATTCAGCAGTGCTATGAGGTGATTAGGTCATGTATGGAAATCGAAGAGATCAGTAACTGATAAATGGGCTGAGGGAACTGGCTAGGTATCTTTGACCTCTTTTGCTTCCTTGTATTGAGACCACTGCACTGTTTCCTCTGGACGATGCACCCTCATGGGACACAGAGTTGACCTGTGCTTGAATCTCGACCTTCTTAGCTTCTGGAATTCTGAAGACACTGTGCAAATAATGAACACCAAACAGAGACCTCCATAATTACATACCATGAGTCTGCTCTTTTGGTAAATATGTCATTTTTTTCAAGACAGGATCTCACTATGTAACCTTGAACCCTCAATTTTTAAATCCCAACTTCCCAAGTTCTTGGATAGCAGGTGTGTACAACCATGCCTGGCAAGTTCTGTTCTTTCAACCTGCTTCTCAAGGTGGTTAAGAAAATCAAATGAGATAATGAATATAAAATGGCCTGACACATCATAAGTACAAAGCATTAACCTATATAGTTATTATTACCTCGTTATAGAGTGGAATTAGAAAGTGATTTATTGTATTCTGTGCATTCCTATTATGGAAGTCTCTACATACACAGATCTGCTTAAATGTAATCATTGAATTTAGGAGAATTAATTTTTGCCAGATTTATGTTCCATGGGAAATTGCGGATATTGAAAGTTTTAATATTTGCAGTGTTCAGACAATTTGCTCTGTTCAGAACGGCCATCAGGGGCCATCAGTCTCCCCCAGGAAGGAATTGTGGAAGCAACAGCTCCTTCTGCCACTTGTCTCACTACAAACTGGTTGCTGACCTTGTTTCCTTAACAAAGCCATCATGGCACATTAATCATTTCTCTACAGATTGTGTCTTCAATTATTCATTTAGCTATTTTTTTAGAAGGGTCAGACAAAGGGATTTCTTGGGAAGATACAAATAATGTTTTCCTATTTTCATTCCTTGTTTTACTATATCTGTTTTAGCTCTATCACAAGTGCACAAGTGAAAACAAGACAGGAATTGGAGGCAAACCCGAGTCCCAGTTATCAACCCCATCCTGATGGCGACCATATCTTTGAGTCATCACAGATCTAATGAGAAATGCTGAATATTAGCAATTTAAAAATAAATTAGAAGTAGTAATTTAGTACCTTAAAATTTGTATCTGTTTGTACTTTTATGGATTATGTTCGGATCATTTGAAGGGGCAATGAAAAGATTTGGAAGATTTCTTTTTTGTAGTAATTGCAAAAGAGAATACCTGATGGACCTTTAAAATGTGATAAAGACGAAGACAAGTTATGTGTTGTCTTGTAGCTCATTCTCCCTTGGCCGCTCAGTGATCCACAGTGAGAGCAGTGCCCGGCATGGTGCTATCAGAACTCAAATTACGCAAAAGTGTACACTTATTCATGTTACCATTTTGCCTTCTTTTCATTCTTGCTTTGATGGCAAATGTTCCTTGAGTGTGTTCATTTTGGATCTCTGTATCATCGTGTACAGAACGAAGACAAGACAAAACTAAAACCATGTCTGTAGATGACCTGATTCCAGATGAAAAAGGAAAATGCTATGTCTGTATGTTTTATGTATTTCCTGGGACCAAAATGTGATATTTCCAGCTGTTACTGTCTCGCAGAAGAACATATTCCCTACTGAGAAAATGTGCTTCCATTCTGTTCCCATTGAGATGATTTGCTGGTTCTGATCAACTCCAGGTCTGGAGTCTGGCAGAGAATCATTCAGATGATTGCTCTGATTTCAGGCTGTGCCCGGTCTAGGAATGCTCAATTCTAAGCCATTGCCCTGAACATCACTCTTACCCCTGACTTATTCAGCAGCTCAGTGGTCTCCAGCTCACTGTACTGTCATTGCATAATTGAAGCATATTCTTCCCCATTACTGACATAGAATGTCAATGTCGTAATCTGTTTGTAATTAGGACCACTACAAAAATCCATCTTTTCTTTATCCCTTCCTCCATGAGCTTTATAGAGGAATAAAGATACATAGGTTTATTCTGGCCCACAAACAGAAATCAATTTAGATCAAATTCCCTGGTGTAACACGTATTAGCTTGTCACCGAAGACAAGATTTGTACTTATTTAAAGATGTACCTCTTTACCAAGCTTTTCAAACCTGCAGTAAATAAAAATGCATGCCTATTTAAGCCTCAGAAACAAAGAATCACTTTGTGAAATCTAAATCTGCTCAAACAACGAAGAGTCATGAAATGAATCTACCATATGCCGAGAGTGACATGCCTGGAAGAATAATGAGTTCCATTTTGATGAGCTTGAATCAAAGTTCATTGACATTATAGCTCATGTGTTTACTGCCAGCTTATGAACAAAAGGTTTTGAATATGGTGTGGAAGGAAAACATAGTAGAAGGTTGTGGTGAACAAACTCATGCATCCTTTTGTTACTATGGGTGGTGGTGGTGGTGGTGGTGGTGGTGGTGGTGTGTGCTTAAATACAGGAGTTTACTATGTAACCTCAGTGCCTGGAACACACTAAGTAGACCAGACTGGCCTTGAACACACAGAGATCTGCCTGCTTCTGTCTTCTGAGTACTGGGATTAAAGGTGTGTGTCACCACGTTCAGCTTTACCCCTTATCTTTTGAGATATGGTCATACGAACCATTTATGGCCTGGAACTCACTGTGGAGACTAGACTGGTCTCTAATGTACAAGCATTTGTCTGTCTCTCCCTCTTGACTCTACTTTATCTTGACTTGCTTGAACTAGACTGGCTGACTAGTGAGCTCCTGGGATCTACTTGTTTCCAACCACATGCATGCCCCTGAGCCTGGCTTTGGTATGGTTGCTGGGGGATCTGAACCCAGGTCCTCATGCTTGAGACGAAAGCGCTAAGCATCTCCCCAGCCCTAAGAGGTTATTTTAATAATGAATCTCGACTTACTGACTTTAGGGTATTCAGGCCATTAGAAAAAAAATCTTAATGTTTTCAGTTCAGATTAGGAAACCTCTTTGGCTGGCTGTCTCTTTCAAGATGAGTATTAGAAAAATAGATGTCACAGCCACTGCTTCTCACCAGCCATGGGCCTCACTCTTACTCTGCCAGAATGGACCTGTGTGGAATAGGAATAGGAGAGATGCGTGCTACTAAGCACCAAGTATTAATTTTCAACATGCTGTATTTTCTCTCTTTAAAAGTTAATATCCTCTGACAACTGGCTTTTAAAATGTTAAATCGTAGTTTGAAGCCACCCCAAAGCAGGAGTTGTCTGCTTAGGGTCAAAGATTCCAAAAAAAAAAGTTAAATTTACAGTTGGATAAAAGAGATTGTGTGCTGTATAACCAAGCACTGTGAAATGTAATTAACTCTTCTCTTAGGGAGAAAAACAAAACAATAAACAAAAAAACCCCAAAACTAATTAGAAAACTGAAAGATCTCCTGACCACAGGCTTCACGAAACTAATTATCGAAAGAAAGAAAGCATAATATGAATGTGAGCAATATCCATTTAAATAAGCCATCTTAAAGTGACACACCACAATTATAAAAATTCAACTGATGCTAGATCTCTGAATCATATTAACTAAAAGAGAATCATTCTTTAAATATTTCATAAGCCAGTTCCCAGAAGCCTGGTCTTAGCAGAAAATGGTTCTTTCTTCAGGTATCTAACTTGATTTCTGTATGATTGGAATTCACAAGAGAATTTAGGAATGTTTGCAAGAGGCAATGTCTAGAATTTTCTATATATTCTGCATCTTCTGTTTACGTGTAAAATATATTCACTCAGAGCCAGAGAGACAACTCAACAGAGGACTCAGGTTCAGTTCTGGAATTAGACCTGGGAGGCAATGAAGAATGGGGGGAATGGGTGGAAATGAGGTACCATGAAAGAAGTGCTTGACCATAAACAGGTAAGATAAGGGAAGGGTCACGATTTCAGATGTTGTCCTCATGTATGAACATGAAAGATAAAGTTGTTCCTTACCACAGGTAGAACTATGTGGTATTTGAGATAGGCTAGTGTTGATGCTGAGACACAGAGTGATAACTTCAGAAATATCGGTGAATTCAGAAGAAACAGCTGACATTCATGTTATACTGTGGAGAACAAAGACATTGGTGCTTACAATTATCAGAGCATTTGGGTCTAAGTCCTCTTTTGTTACTTGACAAATAATTGGTCTTCATTAAAATTTCTTTTTCTGAAGCACTGTGACAGTATCATCAAGCTGACCAACCTAAAGTGAAAATCCTACGGAACTATGTGTGAAAGTGTGATGTAGAATACTAAGGGAAATAAGCTTTATTAAAATACTGCAAATGCATCCTATCTAAAACATTTCAAATACACTTCAAATAGGAGCATTGTAATAAGGCAACATATAAAGAGACATTTTCTATCAGCAACTAACAAGAATTTCCTACCAGGAGATGGTTTCTTAATGCCATATATTGTTAAATAAAGCATTCACTGAAACAAAAAAAGATAGTAATTAGTATCATTTTTGGATATGGGAAAATGTTTTGATAGATCATCTATGAGACTATCATAATATAATTTAATAATAACCATGAATAAGGTGTTCTGAGTTAGGCTGTGTGAAGCACATTTCTTTCAATTTACTTTATTCAAGTTTTAACTTCACCTACCTTCTAATCTTTTGACATTTTTCTACCACAAGGTAAAAATTAATTTCTAAGTGGAAAACATGCTTTAAAACCACAAATTACGATCATCTGCATGAGAGGTGGTGTGTATGTGTGTATGTGCATGGGTGTGGGTGTGTGTATTTGAGCTACACACAGCAGAATGGATAATTTCAGATGGAAGAGGTCTTGAAGGGAACATAACTCTATGCTGGACCAAGTCTTTATGAATTTAACGCCACTAACTAATTACACTGTGTGCTGAAACACATTGCTGAAATCTGTTATGTGAAATAGAACCTGGTATTGAAGTGTAATTTCCACATGCTGTGGAGAGTTAGTTATTAAATATATTGTCCGCAGTAAGAAATAAAACGTTGTGGATAATGATGTTTTTGTAGGGTCCAAGTGTGAAGACGGGGAAAAAATGTCACCAGCAGCTCATTTCGCACGGATACAATCGCCTCTTTCCATTTCCTTCAGTGGCAGACTTTCCTGAAAACTATGAAAATGAGCATGCTCTTATTGTGTGAAATTGAAAAAGGTACAAGAGACGATTGCCAGGAATCCCTGTTCTTTACTAGTCTGCTGTTAAAAATTTGGAGCACTTTAAAAGGCATTTATTTTATTTATTATTATTTATTTATTTATTTATTTATTTATTATTTATTATTTATTTATTGTTTTTTGAGACAGGGTTTCTCTGTGTAGCTTTGCGCCTTTCCTGGAACTCGCTTTATAGACCAGGCTGGCCTCGAACTCACAGAGATCCACCTGCCTCTGCCTCCCGAGTGCTGGGATTAAAGGCGTGAGCCACCACCGCCCGGCCTAAAAATTCTGTATGCTGTAGAAATTTCTTATATCCTCATTAACTTTTTATTCATTTAATCGTTTATTTCTCTCAGTACTGGGAACTGATGGGTCTTGCACATGCTAGACAAGTCTCTACCATGCAACTATACCCTCAGCCCATATGTGTATATACTTCTATACACACAGTTGTTTTGTTTTGTTTTGTTTTTCATTTTTTAAAAAATCTGATCCCACTCTTGGTTTTGTTTGTTTGTTTGTTTGAGACAGGGTTTCTCTGTGTAGCTATGGAGCCTGTCCTGGAACTCGCTCTGTAGACCAGGCTGGCCTTGAACTCAGAGATCCACCTGCCTCTGCCTCCCGAGTACTGGGTTTAAAAGCATGTGCCACCACTGCCCACCCTAAAAGGCATTTTAAAAGAAATGTCCCTACGATTTTAGGAAATAAAATTGTGCTCATAACTTCCTGTCTTACTCCCCCTTACTTCATGGTATACTGAACGCCTTTCCACATGTAACATCGCATTCTTTTCATTATTCTTTGGTAGTTAATTTCCTCAGAAGGTCTATGAAAATCTCTAGACATACTAATTTATGTGTATAGTGCTAGCATTGTCTATAGACCACACATCTCAGACAGGGTGGTAATTTTTTCCATCTTTTTGAATCTTCCTACCCATGTAGCCTTCTGCACTTTGTGACTCAGAAACTATGATTGCTGCTTTTTGTTTTTTTGGTTTTTTTTTTGGCTACTTTCTTTGAGGGCATTTACTTCTTGCTCTGCAGGTTAGAACTCTGGTTCTTTCATAACTTCTTATCAGTCATTGTTAGTAGATAGGGGAAGCTATTGACTAGTCTTTGATCAGCAGGCTTCTTAGCAAATTGGCTTACTAACTGAACCTTTGGTTTTTTTTTTTGAGAGGGAAGTGGGTCATAAGCAAATAATGAATTATTTTGCTCTCATATATTTTTAGCTTACATAATTTTTTTCACTTATTGAATCATTGACAGTTCTCAGAATGATGTGGAATTCTAGCTGTGATAACAGGTTTCCTTGTATTGGGATGAATGATAATCCTAATCTTGCTGATGTCTCATGGATGGTTGTGATTTTGCCTCCTGTTTCTGCAAAGCTCTTTATTATTTTATGACATTCTTTCTGTATAAGAAGATACATATTTAAATAAAGAAAAGCCATTAGATTTTATGACAAGATCAGTTTTCTTCCATATGTTCACACTTTACTTTTGACCTAAAATAAGAAAATCTAAAAATTCATAAAAATATATTGGAAGTTTCTACCATCCAGGTACTGAGATAGGCAATGTCACAAATGTCTTACTTAATCTTTAAAAATCTATCACATAGCCAGGCATTGGTGGTGTACGCCTTTAATCCCAGCACTCGGGAGGCAGAGGCAGGTGGATCTCTGTGAGTTCGAGGCCAGCCTGGGCTACCAAGTGAGCTCCAGGATAGGCGCAAAGCTACACAGAGAAACCCTGTCTCGAAAAAAAAAATCTATCACATAAACATCATCATTATTCCCAGTATTCAATGTCTGGATTCATAGATAGACCTGTTTCAGTTAGGAAGTATCTTTACACATTGGGAATGAACTCTACTTAGCTGCAGTTAACTATGATTTTATTATAGTGTTGGACTTGATTTACCAGGGTGTTACTTAGATTTTTACATTTTTAGCAAAACTGCACAATCACGAAAGGCATTTAAGTCTATTCAGGACTCAGCAAGGGAAATATAAGAAGACCCAGTTTCCAAGTGATCATGGGAGCAAAATGAAGGATGAGGAATGGAACAGCTGAGAGGCAACAAGGTTGAGATTTGAACCCTGGTAGAGGATAAAGAAAACACTGGGAAACAGCAAATGACTGAGCAACTGAGGGAGCTAAACATACTCAAACTGGAGGAAGAAGGAAAGAGCCAGACCCTCTGTGCCTTCAGATTTACAGGATTGATTTGTGTACTTAGGTACTGGTTCCTGGCTAGGTTTATGAATGGTAGATTTATCGGCCTGCTCTGGGTCCGCCTTTTGAACAGTCTCAAGGACGACAATAAAAAGTTTTATTTTCTATCCCACTCAGGTGCCTTCGTGTCCTATTTGGAAAACTGTCTGCCTACTTCAAGGTCGTGAGGATGCCCTCTGTTTTCTCTTAAAACCTTCTTCTCACGTTTAGATGTGCAGTCCACCTACAGCCATGTTAGGACAAATGAGATGAAATGAGAGTGGAATGAATTACTTCCCATATTGTGATCCATATTGAGTCCAGCATAGGTTCCAGAAAAGACCACCCATTTCTCTCCTGCACTACAGTGTCACCTGCTCACGAGCTAAGAGACTGTGTGTGGTTCTGCCATGGATTCTCTTTTCCACTTGTTCACTAACATCACGCTGCCAATGACTACAAGAGCTTGAGCAGGCATATGTGTGGTTGATGTAGGTTTTTCCTGCTCTGTTTTCCTTCCAGGAAGGCAGCTCTTCCTGCTCTTTTTTTATAATTGTTGTTGTTTTTTTCATTTTTCTTTATTAAGAATTTTTCTACTCACTTCACATACCACCCACAGATCCCCCCTCCTCCCTCCTCCCACCCCCAAGCCCTCTCTCCCAAGGCCTCCCTTACCTCCTACATCCCCACATCCCCCATATCAAGGTCTCCCATGGGGAGTCAGCAGAGCCCAGCACACTGAGCCTAGGCAGGTCCAAGCCCCTTCCCACTGCACCAAGGCTGTGCAAGGCATCACACCATAGGCACCGGATTCCCAGAAGCCTGCCCATGCACCAGGGACAGATCCTGATCCCCCTGCCTGGGTGCCCCCCAACCAGTTCGAGCCAAACAACTGTCTTCCGTATCCAGAGGGCCTAGTCCAGTCCCATGGGGGCTCCACAGCCACCAGTCTACTCTTAACCCCTATGGTTTAGGAAAAGTCCCCACAAAGGCATTTGTCTTGAAAGCCTGATTGGCATTCTTCAGTATGACTGGGAAGTGGAATCAGGCAGTCAGGACTGGGCCCTGGGACCATGCTTATCTCTCCTCTGGTAGGCTGGCCTCTCATGAGGTTCAGTATTTCCTTCACTGGCATCCGGTGTACTGCCTTGCCACGGGCTCAAAAAGCAAAAGAGTCAACTAGGAATGAAGACTAACCTTCCCTTCCTAATGACTCTTCAATACCCCAGGTATTTTGTTACAGGAATAGACATCTGAGCACCTTATTAACTCTACGTTTCCATGTGACTATTAGGAGCAGCTTATTAAGTGTCTTTTCACACACACACACACACACACACACACACACACACAAATACTATTGTCCATTTTCAGAAGGATTAAACTTATTTTATAGATCAGTCTGAAGAGACTTCATCTTTTACACTATTGCATCTTCCATCTTATGCTACCTCCATTTCCTAGGTCTAAATATTTTTTCTGCTCTGTCATTTTTCAGCACAGTGACCTTGCATAGCACTTGTGTTATGCCACCCTTGCAGCAATGACCTGCTAATTTTACCCTCAGTGGCTTATTTCTAGATGATTAGAGTTTTTCTCCATATTAGTTACGTCACCTGAAGATAATTAGAATTTTATATTTCCTTGCAGTCCTTATACCCATTTCTTTTAAAACACCAAGTACAATATTAAAATAATAAATGATATACCTGTCTATATTCTGTGATTGGGAGAAAACACTTTCAGTAATTCATTATTGAAGATTGGCTTACCAACAATGTGTTATAGATGCTATTGTCGGTCTTAGGTGACTTCCTTCTATCACAAATTTGGAAACCGTGAGTTAATATTGGATTATATGGAATTAAAAGAATTTATGTTATATGTGTTATTTATGTTTCCCACTCATTTTTAAAAAGATAACCGTAGTGCTAGGGTTGGATGCTAGAACTTTTGGCCTGCCAGAAAAGCACTCTGCCACCAAGCTGCATACCCAGCCCTTAGTGTCTAAGGTGGTTTTTAAGCAACTGTTGCATTCCTGAAGTCGGCCTGCTTAGTTCTGAAGTTGAGTTCTTTCTATATCTCATTGTCTTCAACATGCAAATATCTGTTTATAATTTCATTAATAAGCATAGACATACAAGAAATGTAATAGTGTGCTGTGGGATGTTCTGTATGGCAAATGTGTTGCTAATAAAACACTGATTGGCCAGTGGCTAGGCAGGAAGTATAGGTGGGACTAACAGAGAGAATAAAAAGAACAGGAAGGCGGAGGGAGTAACTGCCAGCCACCGCCAGGACAAGCAGCATGTAAAGATGCCGGTAAGCCACGAGCCACGTGGCAAGGTATAGATTTATAGAAATGGATTAATTTAAGATATAAGGACAGTTAGCAAGAAGCCTGCCACGGCCATACAGTTTGTAAGCAATATAAGTCTCTGTGTTTACTTGGTTGGGTCTGAGTGGCTGTGGGACTGGCAGGTGAAAGAGATTTATCCTGACTGTGGACCAGGCAGGAAAACTCTAGCTACAATAGTCCATCCTTTTGTGGTTATACTATGCTCATAAAATAGCTTAGGGTATTTTTTTCTTTGACTAGAAGATGTTTGAATAAGATATTTTGAAGATATTTTTCCCCGATAAGTGGGAGCCACCTAGGCCAGTTCTTTGCCTTAGTTTGTTCATGCAAACCACTTGAATGATGGGTTTGATTTATTCAATATAATTCAGTAATTATTGGACTTTGAGAAATTTTCTTTTCCTTTGTCAGTTCTGAAAAGTATTTTCTATGGATTTTGTACATTCCATCCAAAACTTCAAGGCTATTCAATATGTTCAGGATATGTCTTTTATTTTCCCCATTAATTTTGTGAATATGGACATGCATCTCCTTTCTTATTAGTAGTAATAGATATCCTTTAGGTATTTAGGGTTAACAATTTTATGATTTCTAAAGCCCTAGCTCTGCAGGATGAGGGTGTGGTCCCTATTTGAAATCTCAGCCCTTGGGAGCCAGAGCAGAAAGAACACAGCAGGCTTAAGGCTAGCCTGGTCTACTACATGGTGAGTTCCAGGACAGCAAAGACTACATAGTGAGATCTTGTGTCAAAACACTTCAAAAAGTGGGACTGGAGGGTTTGCTCGGTGGTTAAGATCACTGGCTTCCCTTCTAGAGGACTTGGTTCAACTCCTAGCACCCATATGGCAGCTGACAGCCATTCATAATCCAGTCCCAGGGGCTCTGACTCCCTCTTCTGGAATCCACTGCACACATGTGGTGCACAAACATACATACAGACAAAACATCTACACACATAAAATAATGAACAAAAACACCCCCAAATATCTTATGATTAGATCATCACTTTTGATTTATTTATCTTGATGCAAGTAATGACCAAGTATTATCTCCCAAATCTGGAATAAAAAGTATAAAAAACTTTCTTTAATGTGAGAAAGTATCTCAGGCAATGTATGAGTTTTGTTTTGCCTGGCGGAGACAGGTCCGTTGGTTGCTGTGACCTCAGTCATGTGTCAACTGTGGTTCCTCACAGTCCTGTGTCTGCTCATCACTCGTGGGCCGTGTTGGTTTCATTTTAGCTTGAATTAGACAGATTTTTCTGTTTGTTTACATGTATTTGCTGGACATTTCCTGGCAGCTTTTAAAAAGTAGGCTACTCAGAGATAAAATGCTAGAGAATGTACTTTTCTATCGTCAAACTTAGAAGGAATGTGTGTTTAAAAGCAACTTAAGGGGAAAGGAAGGAAGAGCCAAAGCTTTGGTGTCCCATTGAATCTGAGCAAGCTGTGTGATTTAATTTAGTCAAGTTAAAATGTAATGATGCTGTTAGGCAATGTTTCATAGAAGTGGTACTTGTCAACATATCAAAAGAGCTCCTAAATACTAATAATAAAAAGAAAAACCAAGAGGAAGAGGAAGAAAAGGAGTGAAAAGAGGAAAAGAACACCTGGTTTTGGTTTAAAATCTTGTAAATTATTCAATATCACTAGTAAGTAAAGAAATAAGGAAGCAAAAATATCCTTTTTAATCTTAATATTACAATATTCTACACACTTGCAAGAATGTATAAAAATGGGCACATCATCCAGGATGTAGTATAAGAATTTCTATTAATGTTTTGAAATAATTATTTTTGAAGCTTTTTCCTGTAGGAATATTCTCACATTTTATAAAAACAAAAATAGTCACTGCAGAATTGTTGTTATTCACCCTGCAAAGGGCAATATTAGAAAAGTTTATCAGTAAGCAAATGGTTAGGACAGATGCAGACATTCTGAAATGGCCTCATGGGCTGTGTTCTTTTGTTTTCTATACAATAACAAAATTAAGAGAGACAAGAAAAATAATAAAAGAGATATTGAAGATATGCAAAGACACTTAAGATAGCTAGTATAATAGATAACTATTAACAATTGCATGTTATCATATTATAGTCTAATAAGAAATGTGGTCAAGAAAGGTGCCCAAGTTTTGAGCATGTTTATCTTTGGTAGCAGTATTTACTTTTTAAGATATTATTCTACCATCTTTGAATTTTATATCATCTGCACTGTCATAGTGTGAGAAAATTTTATGGCATAAAAATGGCAACAAAGATGGATTCTTCTAGATCTTTCTGGATTATTGATTCTTGTATTTCAATCATCCCTGAGCTCTCCTTTCTCATTTACTGCCTTGTCTCAGGGTACATACGTGCTCTTGTTTTGCTGTGGAGTAGAGATGAGAATAATTCCTTTTGCCCTTTGATCTTTGAGGACAATTATATCACAACTCTTTCAACCTTTCCTTTTGAATAGTTACTATTTCATGAATTCAAAGAAAAATGTTAAAATAACATTTTAAATAACCATGAGACCCAACTAATTAATGTGGTTTAGATACTATATTGTCCTTTACTCTTAGGTTTGAACTAGAATAGGAAATGCCTTTAGCTGCAAAGTAACTTCCCTCATTAATTTTGATTTTTTGAGCAACATTGGCTCAAATTTAGCTGTAAGTGGAGACTAGGCAAAAAAATCTCTTCCTCTGGGAAACACTCACTTAACTTCCTGAACACAGTGGCTCTAAAATATATTCTGAAATGTATAGATATTAAGCAATACAAAAAAGGGAATTTGGGACTGGGCATGTAGTTAAATTGATAGAAAATTTTGCCTAGCATGAATGAAGCTCTGGGTTTGATTCTCCAGAACCATATAACCTGGGTATGATAGCACATACCTGTAATCTCAGTGCTTGTAGGTACAGGCAGGTAGACCAGAAGTTCATCAACATCCACAATTGTACACTCTGAGCTTGAAAGCTGTATCAGAATGGATGAGTTAATGAGCAAATAAAGAAAATAAATTTATAAGTCATATCATGACTTATACTGTTTTTGATGGCCAATTTTGATAATCAACTCCATTGGATTGAGAAATGCCTATAAGATTGGGGAAGGGCATCTGTGTGCATGTGTGTGGAGGAAGATCTATGAGGACATTTCCAAAGAGGATTGGCTACAGCAGGGAGAGCCACCCTGTGTGTCCATTCATAGTCAGAACTTCAACAACTCATAAACCTTGTTCAAAGGAGTACAGTGTCCTACTACAAGTGCACTGTCCTGCAAGACTGTGTCCTTGTACCACACAGTCTCCAAGTGTCCTACACTGAATTCTAGCTGAGACTGCTGCTCAGGACAGATGGGTTTGTTAAGCCACTGTGCTAGAAAAGGATCCAGAAAGCACGGATCTACAAGACATGCCCACTCATTAAAAGGGGGTGGAGTAGAGGGGCTGGACATGACAAGGGGAGGAGAAAGCCAGGCTGCCCAGCTACTCTGTTGCTCTGTGTCCTGGTCATCATAAGTTGAACTGCTCTGCCCTACTAGGACCTGACTCCTAACACACTGATGCATCTGAAACTGCACACCAGTATCATTCTCTTCTCCCTTGAGTTATTTTTCTTGATCATTTTGTCTCAGAAATGAAAAGTTTGACTATTACACCACATGTCCCCATGTATAGACGAAACATTATAAAGTGCATCTCCTAAAGACACTGTTTTAGTTGTCCCATTTGGGTGATATTGTCACAGTGTAGTTAGTACCTTCCCAGTGTGCCAAGAAACCCTTTTGCATTCACAACATACCATGCATTCTTTTTATCTTTTTTCTTTTCATTTTTTTATTCAGAAATTTTCTACTCACTCTACATACCACCCACAGATTTCCCCTCCTCCCTCCTCCCACATCCAGCCCTCCCTCCCAAGACACACCACATCCCCACATCCCCCAAATCAAGGTCACCCATGGGGAGTCAGCAGAGTCTGGCACACTGAGCCTAGGCAGGTCCAAGCCTGTGGTGATATTATGTTCCCCAAAATTTTGTGCACCCTAATAAACTTATCTGTGGTCAGAGACAGAACAGCCACTAGATATAGAGGCCAGAAAATAGTGGCACACACACCTTTAATCCTATCACTTGGGAGGCAGAGATCCATTTGGATCTCTGTGAGTTTAAAGCCACACTGGAAATAGCCAGGCATGGTGACACACGCCTTTAATCCCAGGAAGTGATGGCAGAAAGCAAAAAGGTATATAAGGTGTGAGGACCAGGAACTAGGCTGGTTAAGCTTTCAGGCTTTCCAGAAGCAGTTCATCTGAGATCCATTTGGATGAGGACTCAGAAACTTCCAGTCTGAGGAAACAGGATCAGCTGAGGAATTGGCAAGGTGAGTTGGCTGTGACTTGTTCTGCTTCTCTGATCTTCCAGCATTCACCCCAATACGTGGCTCCAGGTTTGTTTTTAGTAATAAGACCTTTCAAGATTCGTGCTACACTAGCCCCTCCCCACTGTACCAAGGCAGCCCAAGGCGTCACACCACAGGACCCGGCTCCTAAAAGCCTGCCCATGCACCAGGGACGGATCCCGATCCCCCTGTCTGGGTGCCCCCCAAACAGTTTGAGCCAAACAACCGTCTTCCATATCCAGAGGGCCTAGTCCAGTCCCATGGGGGCTCCATGGCCACTAGTCTACAGTCCATGGACTTCCACCAGTGTGGCCGGTCATCTCTGCACGTCTTCCCATCATGATTTTGACGTCCTCCACCTAGAGAATCCCTCCTCTCTCTCTCTCATCGATTGGATTCTTAGAGCTCAGCCTGGCGCCTGACCGTGGATCTCTGCATCTGCCTCCTCCAGTCACTGGACAAAGGCTCTATGATGACGGTTAGGGTACTCACTAGACTGGTCACCAGAGTAGACCAGTCCAGGTACCCTCTAGACCACTGCCAGCACTCCAAGGTGGGGTTATCCTTGTGGATTCCTGAGAGCCTCCCCAGCACCCTGCGTCTTCCTATTCCCATGATGTCCTTCCTCATCTATCATGGTATCTCCCTCCCTGCCCTCCCACTCTGTCCCTGTTCCAACTCGCCGCTCCCATTTCCCAATGTTCTCATGCTCCACTACTCGCCCTCCACCCCCACCCCCACTCCCAGTCCACTCATCTTTTTTTTTTTCTGCATAGGAAAAAATCTGGTCATCCTTGTTCAGGAATAACTGCTGCTAGGCTTCATCTAAATATTTATGAGGGCAGAAATCTAAACTGGGTCTTGTTGGGAACGAAAGCACTCTCTCTTGCTTGATTTTCCCCATGGGATTTAGGAACCACTTTTCTCCCCTTGTTTTCTATTCTAATTTGCAGAGATACAAATTTCATTAATATTTAAATCTAAATATTAAAAGAAACAAAATTTCAAACACAGAGCCCTTGATGCCGGGTGTCTCCTTTTATATCTGTGCTGGCTGCTCCCTTTGTCAACATTGTTGCTTGACAAAACCATCAGTCCTGATCAGAAATTTCCAACAGAAACTCACATAGGCTCCTGGGGGGGGTTGTGCTGCACAAACAGAAGGGAACCATTAAGACGGAGGCCACTACTTTGAATGAGAGATTTGTAAGAGGTAGGTCCAAATTGAGAAGAACACAAGCATGCATTTGCCGCATTCCGAGATGTGTTATTAGGCAATTTTGTCATCCTGTGAACACCATAGAATGTATTCAACACAAAGTAATGCAGGTATGACGTCTGTCGCTAAGGAGTGCCATCTTCTGGTACCATAATCAATTATCACAATTTGTCATTGGTTGGCAATGTTAGTACTTAGTCCATAGCTTAGATTCCGAGGACCTCTTAGAAGCCAAGAAAAGATGTGAGGATGCTACCTATAGGTGAGGTGACAAGGATCTATTTCCAAAGAAAAGAAGATGATGGAACAGGTAAAGAGACAAGGCTTAGGGAGAAAGAGTTCAATAAAAGTGGATAAGTTCAAAACTGGGCATGGTGGAGATCACCTGTAATTCTAGCACTTGAAAAGCATGAGCAGGAAGGTTGAGAGTTTGAAGCCAGCCAGAGCTACATGGCAAGTTCCAGGCCAAGCCAGGACTGCCTATGAAACCCTGTATTAAAAATAGGCCAGTTTGCCCTTTGGTGGTGGTGCACGCCTTTAGTCCCAGCATTCCAGAGGCAGAGGCAGGCGGACCTCTGTGAACTCCCAAGCCAGCCTGGTCTATAGAGTGAGTTCCAGAACAGCCAGGGCAGTTACACAGAGAAATCCTGTCTCAAAAAACAAAAAACAATACAAAAGCAAAAACAAAACAAAAAGGCAAGTTTGAATGACTTAGTTTATAAATCATATTTTAAGATACAATTCAACATTTAAATACAACTGAAAACTATGAATCTCCTCTGATGTTCTTTTTCACTAGACATCCGCTCAGTCTGCAAGATAAGGCAAGGAGATGAACAGAAGACAATTTTCCTGAGTGCTCTTGCAGGGAAACTGGCTGTCAAACAATTCTAAGGTGCTTTTTTTTTTTTTTTTTAAAAAAGAAAGTATACAAGTATAGAATGCTACACAAACATGATATAAGTGAACCAATCCTTAATTTCATCTTCAAAGAGTGTGTCTCTGGGGAAATACTGTTTCAAATAATATTGGGAGCACGATTAAGCATTAGCTAGTCTAGAAAAGGAAGGAACAGATGTTCTAGGAAGAAAATGTTCCAGCCATTCCCTCAGGGATATGCAGAGTTGGTGCATAGTGTCATGGAGGTGTGGGCACCCAACTGGGCTTGCTAATATTGTGCTTCTGAGTGTCTTACTTGATAGAGAGTGAACTCAGAAAAGAGCTCTGTGTCTTAGTACTGTGCCCCGCCCACACCCAGCAGTGCCCGTAAATAATAGACCCTCAATGTATAGGATAAGTGACTATATAAATTTTTTCTTCACTCTGATGGCTATGAAAATGCTAATTATTTCCATAGTATTAAATCTGAATTTTAGTTATATGTCTATGAGTAGACAATAAGACTTGAGCTTTGTTCTGACCAAGATTGTTGAGTGTCCCAAAGGTGTGGTCAATGATAAAAACACATTAGTTAGTATAATTTTCTACCCATTTATCACATTTCCATCACAAATTAGACCTCCAATATAGTATCTATGAATAAAACATGTTAATTTTAATTAATTAACATTTTGAAGTATTATACACTTTCAGAAAAACTTTGAAATATGAAAATATAGAACAATACAAAATCCATTTTAAAAATGGGTATTGATCTCACTGATCATTGTCTTAACATTTCTTTGATTTAGTCTTACAGCAATCCATGAGTAAATGATATAAGTTCAAACATATACACATACACAAATGCAAACATACAAAGAGAGAAACACACACACACATATACAGACACAGAGAAACACACAAAGTAACCTTCACAGACACACTTGTAGTAAGTTGGGATTTTAGAGTTTTATAGAATCAAACTTTTCTGAGAAAAATTTCTCTTTACAGCAAATAAATAAATTAGTTAATTAAAAATAAAAGAAAACAAAAAAACCCACAAAACGTAAATTGACATTTATCAGAAACACTAGATTGTCTTACTAATAGTTCTTTTGACCATTTAACATTGTTCTCTTTTCTCTCAGCAAAACAGAAATGATGTGTACCATGTGATTCACTGGTCCTCATGGAAACCTCGGGATGATATTTGTATTTTCAAGTATAGTTTTCTCATCAGCTGAAAAGAGACAGGAGAGAGAGAGAGAGAGAGAGAGAGAGAAAGGAGGAAGGAAGGAGGGAAGGAAAAAAGGAAGGAAGGAAGGAAGGAAGGAAGGAAGGAAGGAAGGAAGGAAGGAAGGAAGGAAGGAAGGAAGGAAGATCTGATATGAGATGTGTCTAGTTTTGTTTCCTG
>CABHPH010162011.1:0-12038 GCA_902168325.1 Peromyscus nudipes | reverse complement strand
TGAGATGTGTCTAGTTTTGTTTCCTGGTATTGTGATAAAGTACACTGAACAAAGCAACTTGAGGAGAAATGTATTATTTGCCCCACAATCCCAGGTTCTAGTTCATCATTATGGAGAAGTCAAGGCAACAGGAATCAGAAGCAGCTAGTCATATTACTACATCCATTTTCAAGAGCCGAGAGCAATGAATTAACATATCTTTCAGTCCTCAGCTCTTCTCTCCTTTTTAATTCAGTGCAAGGCCTAGCCCATGAAATAGTGCTGCCCATTCAAGATGTGTCTTTCCACATCAATTAACTCAATCACAAAAAAGAATCACTCGCTGAAACTCCATTCCTAGCTGATTCTACATAGCACCAGCTTGTTGATAATTAAAAAGCACCCATCACAAGGTATCCTCTGTTCTCTCTCTCTCTCTCTCTGTAATTTTTTTGTGTGTGTTTTGTTTTGTTTTTCAAGACAGGGTTTCTCTGTGTAACCCTGGCTGTCCTGGAACTCATTCTGTAGACCAGGCTGGCCTAGAAATCAGAGATCCAACTGCCTCTGCCTCCTCCTGAGTGCTGGGATTAAAGGCATGCATCACCACTGCCCAGCTCCTCTTTTTAAACCAAGAATACATTTAAGCAAGATACAATATGAATTTTAATGGACTCTTGGCTTCTTCAGAAGTCACTTTTTAAATTTATTTGTTTGTTTGAAATCTGTATCCCCAAACCCCCAACCACCTCTACTTATCATTCCACAAGAGAGTGGGGTGAAGTGGAGAGACACTATTCAGTGAGTTAAAGTAAACCAGATTTTAAAAACCATAATTTCAATCTTTTTTCAATGCCAGTGGCCTCACTGATGGTTGCGCTTACACATTTGTGAGTGTCCAGTGCTAAGCGCTATTTCTAGCACACAGTAAATAGTCTATAAATGCTTGTTAAGTAAATGAAAGTGCAGACTGGATACAAAAGACATCACTGAAATTTTATATAGGTCAATTACAATATAATCAGATTCGTGGACAAGATGTACTGCGAAGACCAACAATCGTGATGTTCAGCATTCTTATTACTTGGGACTGATGGCATATCTGCTATTCCTATAATGACTCCTATGTCACGGCACTAGTGCTCATGTTTGATAATGAAATGTTACATCTTCTAGACAGTATGCCAGAGAGGAAGTGAGCCGTTTACAAAGAACTTCCAAGCAGCCTCACTAAATGAGCATGCTCTCCGATGAAGACTAAATGAAATGTTTGGTTTTCAGGTTAAAATTATTAGCTCCAAGTGTGCCCTGTTTTTAGTGTGTGTAAAACATTTATATGCCTATAAGTCCACTCACTGATTTAAAATACAAGGTTTATAAGAATAAATAAAACAAACAGGATAAATAGCTGTTTCTCATCTGTTGTCTTCTCCTTGAAACATGGTGCTTAATTCTTTCAGCCAGAATGGATGACATACCTCTACTCGGGTAAGCAGGAAATTGGATCTAAGGAAAAAGGCCAAATACTGTTATACCTGAGGAATGTTTATGCACTCAAGTAGTGCACAAGATAAGTATATATATGCAAATGTGAACATAGCACACAATGAGAGAGAGGAGAGAGGGAGGGAGGGAGGAAAGGAGGGGGCACACAGAATTTGCACTTCCTGCTTATCTACTAAGGGCTGATTTTATCTCATAAAATTCCTCATTCGTATGAAGTGAATATACAGGGTTTGGCAGATGGGGAAACTAAAGTTATGAGGAAGTAGAGGATCCAGTCTTTAACGCTGCAGACAGCTTTGCTTCTCCACTCCAGAGCGCTGTCACCCATGGTCATTATGGACACCACAGTCATGTGGACACCAGGCATTACATAGCTGTGTAGGACAGAGGAATCCCCCTGTAGCTAATGCCATGCCAACATGGACTGAATGACTTCAGTCTCCACTCTGCTTATAAACTTCAAATACATCTTTGCTCTGTGGTATATTGTAGGAAAAGATCAAATAAAAACCTTGCCTTTTCCCAAGAGAGCTTGGCATCCTTCCCACCCATGGACAGAGCAAAACCGTATGATCCCCAATGATCAGTTTAGATTTCAGAGCTGGACTGCTTTCATTGCAGTACAATCAATACAGGACAAATTCTCCAGGCTGGTATCTCCTGCAGGCTCATGTGTTTGAACTCCTAGTCCGTAGCTGGTGGTGCTATTTTGAGAGACCATGAAACCTTGGAGAGGTTGGGCTAAGCTGGAATAAGTAGAGCCCTAGGTGGAGGTCTTGGGTTCATATTTATTTATTTCCTATCTTGTCTCTGCTTTCTGGTTTGCAGAGATGGGCGCAGGTAGTCACCTCATGAATCTACCTCTGAAAATCTGTAAGGTACTTTTATTCCCCTGTTATGATAGACTATATCCCTTCAAACCAAGAGCCAGAATAAAGCTCTCTTCCCTTGAGTTGCTTTTTTTTTCAAGTCACTGTAATGAAAAAGTTACTACCATACCATGTACATAGATAACAGTTTCCTGAGGACACCTCCTAAGATGAGACATGGAAGGGCTGTCCAATCAACAAATCTGACCTCTACTGAAATATAAATTCGAAATAACATTTCAAATCAAATGGAAAGTCAGTTTTTATTGCACATGTACTAGAAGAAGTCCTGCTCTGCTCCATGCTTGTGTCTCAAAGCTTAATTAATGTATACAAGTACAGGTATCCAACGTCTTCCACAGAAGAAAAAACTACCTCCTGTGCAGATGGCTCTTCATCAATTATAGTATGGTCACACACTATATATACCTAGTGTGATTTCTTTTCCTGTTGTTGTGATAAAAATATTCTGACAAAAGAAACTTAAGGGAGAAAGGTCTAATTTTAGCTCTCAGTTCAAGGAAGAGTCCCTTTTGGCTGAGAAGTCAAGGCAGCAGGATTTTTGAGCAACTGCTCACATCACACCCACAGTCAGGACAGACAGGGATGCATGCATGTGCGTTAGTGTTCTACTATGATTCTCTACATTCAGAATCCTCTGCTCAGGGAATGGTCTGGTTCACAATTAAGGTGGATCATCTCACATCAATGAACACAAGATAATCCTCATATGCATGCTCAGAGGGCCATCTCCCAGGCCATTCTAGATTCTGTTGAATTGACAAAGAACACTAATCATCACACCTAGTATACCTGGAGATACAGCAGCCCAGTCTGAAAGCTAGATTGTGAGGGCACTTGGGCACTCTTCCTTACCTATTCCATCTCTCTTTTTCTACAGAATTTCCAATGTGGAGTTTTTCCTCATGTTCCAAACAACTTCTGATAATTTTGAAAAGATTAAGCCACTGGACAGAGATAGAAGTGACCAGAAACAACTCTGTGTGCAGATGCCATGTCCCAAAGATGCATTTCCTTCAAATGAACTAATGGAGGGATAAACCTAGCTATAACCTTAACTCTGTCATATCAGATATAATATTCATTGAATATTTCTCTCATTGATTTTCTGGTGTACTTCTCTATTCTCCCTCTACTTCATGACATTCTCTCTCACACACACAGCAGGTTTTGTGTTTTATTAAAGAAAAACGTAGGTTCCTTAGGCACCTTGATATTAAGCTTTTGTAAGTGTAATGATAGAGTAATATTAGGCACGGCAGTGGGTTTGCTTTGCTTTTGTTTGCAAGTTTGGATCTGTGTTGAGCAGAGGAATTTTCACAATGCTGAACAGCGAGGCTTTGTTTTCTCTGTGGACCCCAGCTAGAGGAGAAATTATGTGTGTTTATCACATAGCACAATGAGGAGCACATCAAACAGAGGGAGTTAACACATGCCAATCTCAGAGGGACATATCCAGCTGCAGGTTTCTTGGGGAACTCAGTTGAGGGCATACAGTTCTTCATCAGTTGATAAAGGTCACAGAGAAGATTGTAAACCATCACATTTGCATAGACTAAGATCCATATGCAAAAAGAAATAGCAGCTAATGAAAGGAGACTTTGGATCTTGTCCCGGATTATGGGAAACATACATATGAGGTAAGAGAACCTGAACAAAGAATCCGTAATGGATGAGAACAGAGACTTGTCTGTTCACTCCCTTGATGAATAAGTATTGCTACCCCTCCTAAAAGAGGACAAATTGATTGTTTATGGCATAATCTAATGTACATAGAATTGACCATTTTTTGTATGTTTCATGATGTTGTAGTTTGACTATACTGTACATTCATTTATCAGTCTAAATATTTTTCTTTTGCATTGATAAAGACCCAAGCTAATGCTCCCCTTGATGGTCTTTTGTGTTGAGATGTGCAATAATTGACCTTCATAGACTATTTCGGTTGAACTTCAGAGTTGAACTTCCAGAGTAGGCAGTAATAAGGAGGTTGGCAGAGCATGCTGCCTTGTCTGTAGGTGTGCTACCTGCAGCCTCCAAACACTGACTCATCTCAAAGTCTCATTAATCTCCTGTTGTTTAGTGCAGCCAGAGCACCCAATAACGAATTGTTCATTCTATTTTCTTCTTTAGCGCATCTAGCCTCTCCATCTGCCTCCAAAAGGCTTGGAATTACCTCACACATTTTACAGAGATGTAAGCAGGCAGAGTGAGGTAAAATGACTTGCTTAGAGGCACCGTGAACTCTCTGGAAAATGAAAAACTGGTATTGGAAGAAGTTCTTGCCTTCAGGGCTAATTGTCTATTGTACCCCTCCTAGAGCAAATATCCCCGAATCCAATCACCTTTCATCCTTGTCTCAGCAACAACTCCTTATGTAAGCTCTGCAAATTCAGAATCCCAACATGAAAAAGGCCAGGGCATTTACAGTTGTGACCCACACGATTTAAAGCTAGCTGGGAGGCTGGCAAAACACAGTGTCATGCTGAAGTTATTTCCAGAACAGCAGGCATCTCTTCAAGCAAACCAGCTCAAAGGATGTCAAACTTGCCAACCTATGTTCTCCAACACAGTTCTTTTAAGACTGAGCAAATGGTAGGAAAAAAATTTAATCTTCTCATATATCCAAATTAATTAACCAGCAAGTATTTATTGCTTGCCTTGAGTCGGACTATAAAAGAGACCTCATCAGTGCTTGGAATCTGGAGTTGAATTTAATGGGTTTGAAACCTAGCTTCATTGTTTATTGGCTAGGAGACTTCAGGCAAGTTACTTAATTTCCTCATGCTGTGCCTCAGTTTCTTCATCAAAAGGAAATGTTGATAACAGTAAGACACACATCATCGGGCTATCAATATAAGTAATTGAGTTAATTCACATCAAGTGCTAATAAAGCACGTGTTTCTTAGCAAGGGGTCATAAATACTAGCTCCTATTATCACATCTCCAGCACCTAGTCCAAAGTCTGGCACATTGTCAGCATGAGCTAGGAACACAAGCTCTCAAGCAGCTTTCGTTCAGATGGGAGATATCAAAGACACGTAAGACAAGAGCAACTATGTACTATGGAAATTACACATACAAAGGTACGTGTATTACCCATGAATAGATCGAATATTCAGTTCTCATTGACACCTATGTAGGTAGCTAAGGTTCCAAGGGACCAACAAGTGTCATGGGAAGATCCATTGTCCTTTATGGAAGATCATTATTCAGTAGATGTTTATGGAGCATTCTAGAGACTGTAGTCAAAATTTGACATCAGAATTAAGCTAAAATCTTGAATGGAAATTCTTGGAATACAGCTATGAGATTTCAATGTCAAACTGTAGGAAAGAAAATCTGTCCTGAATGGTTCTCATGTGTTTGTGTTTGGCGAAAAGTCTGTAAGACTCTCTTATAGGAGTGGGATTAGAGGTAGGGGCAGGATACGCCTGATGGCACTCCAATTTCACTAACGTATTGTATAAGTTATTTAAAACAGGAGAACAAACAACAGTCATGACTGTGGATTTGAAGAATCCTTATCTGCCTGGTTCTTAGTGTAATAATATGGAAAATGTGGGCGTTAGCTGAATTTAGGGAGAGTGAAGAAGTGAATTTTTCTGAACAAATGAGCCAAATCATCCTTGTGAAATCTCTTAATTTGGAGTATCAAGTGAACAGTGGTTGCAAAGGAAACAAAGACTAGTTTGAATGAACAATAGGACAAAATATCACTTTGGCTCTGTATTCTGGAAGTTTCTACAGGAATCAATGTTTCCTGTTTTTAGAAAGACACAAAAAGGTAGTCTAGAGGAAGAGTGGCTAATGGGAAAGGGAAATCCATCTTTTTTTTTAAATAGGGAAGAAATAGTTCACTTAAGACTATTATAGTATGGACCAGGATTATTGCAATAAGGGAAAGATATTAAACTCAGCTCCAAACACAGTGATGGTGTCTATGAATTTATAGCCAGAGTGTGGGATCAAGAGATGAAAAATACTAAGAGGAGATATCTAGGATAGGATGATGATTTCTAAGTTGGCCTAACAGGATTCTTGCTAAAGGCAGGATGAGGGCTTAGAAATAAAGGGTAAAGGGTTAGGAATTTGATTGTGTCCGAAAGAAGAGAAAATTCTTCAGCAGGATTTTTTTTCTAAAGGAGACCCAGGGCTAGCATCGTTGAGAAACAGAGTCAGAGGAATCTAACCAAATTTGGTCAAAAGGGGAGTCTTTATCAGGGCCATTTCCATGGGAAGTGTTTGATACTTTAGCTGTACAAAGCCATGGTCTACTCTAATAAAACTCTGTGTCCATATGTTTCATCGTCATCTTCTGAGCATCTCAAGACAGGACACTTCTAAAAAGCTAAATCATGTAATCAGCATGCTAGGGAACTTGAGAATAAACCTTCAGCCAACATCTCTGGTCCCTGTAACCATTTCTCCTTCTGCTTCTTCCTGTAGCACTGTGTATAAAGACAGTCAAAGGTGTTTCATTAGTGAACATTTGTTTATTTTGATATCCCCAATATGACTCTTTCTTTGATATTTCAAGTAAAGAGATTTTACAGTGATATCCTTCCTTATTTATTTAAAGATTATTTGGCTCACTCATTCATAAAAATATACTGAATACTTATTATTTGCTCAACTTCACGTTAAGGAATAGGCACAGAAAAATCATTCCTGGCCAGGGCTGGTGGGATCAAGGCATAACATTGGAAGCACTCTAAAGTTGAGCACAGTGCATTGGTTTGAAACCATGGGGCTATGGAATGAGTAAGGTTCATATTGGGACAACAGAGGGACAGGTGCAGAGAGCCTTTAGCCTTGCTTCTGTGTTACCAGAGAGAGTCAGCTGTGATTTTAGGTAATTAGAAAGGTTTGTTTTTTATCATTTACTTTATAATGTGCCTAGAGCAGTTTATGCACAGGTAGGAGAAACTGCTTCGAGAGCACTAAGAGATTAGCTATATAGACTTTCTGTTCTGAGAGGGTCATGGCTCTTCCAAAAAGGAATTAATGAAGGCTTATCACCTCACCATTTCTGCTGTCCTATGTGACCTCCAACCCTGCTGCCTAGAATCCATCGAGGCAGAGATAGAATTACTATGAATAGACCAGTAGTGTCTTCAAAACCACAGCAGTCACACTCAGGAGCCCAGGGGATGCTATCGACTGTCTCCTCCTCTTTACATCCAAGTCCAAGGAGAACCAGACTCCAGAGAGTTCAAGAAAATGGATCTAAAATAAGACAAGGTCAGATTTCTGCCCATAATCACCCACAGTGCCAGCCTCTGACATGTAAATTTGTCCCAAAGACACCAGACAACAAGGCTCCCTCATTTGTCTCCTCTTGAGAGGTGCTACTCCACAAGCTGAATTTAACTACTGCCATATGTCCAAATCCTAAGGATTCTTGACGCGTCTTCTATGTGTGTGTAGAAAACGCTTCCTGCTTTATGGAAGGGAGGTGGGGAACCTACTGATTTTAAGGACAGGCTACACTCACAATAGCACTGATTCTGAACTTTTACAGAGTGGGGAAAATAAGTTTAGAGTCTTAAAATGGGACTCTATGATGGTAGTTCACTGTAAAAAAATCATGTCTGATGATTATCAAGTGTGTGATTTCACTGCACTAAAAGCCTTCTGAATCGGGTCCATTTCTGAATAAAGATTGCAACTCCCTCTCAAACATCTCTGCTCTGCTGGAGATGGAATCCTCAAGTACACTTTCCGGTCTTTTTAGAGGCCTTATTGCATTTGCTTCTCAAATGCCGTTTCTTTCATGAAAGCCTAGGTGATAAAGGGTAGCAAATATAACCCCAGGTTCCAGCCATGAAAATGCAAGCAGGGGAACAGGTTTCTACAGGGACAGCTTCAGCATCCTTTCTCTGTGAAGGCTGACTCCTACTGGGATACTAATGAGAAGGCAATGCCGGCTATCAAAGGCAAAGATGGTAAAGAACAGGCTAAGTAGAAAAATGAAAAGACACGGGTAGCATTGGGATGTCGGAGCAATTGAAAAGCAAAGCTGTCCTGCGCTGATCTTTTATTCCATTCATTCTCTTGCTCTTATTTGTATGTGGATAAGCTGACTATAGCTGGCTTTACTGGAGCCAGAAAGAGGAGGCTCTAACACAAGGAAGCCGGTGTTTATAACGATGAGCTTATAGATAGAGTAGTCCTTCAGTCAAGAAAAAGGAAACGCTGCTGACCGTGAGGGTTTATTCAGCAGTACAGCGACGCATTCATAAAAGTCCAAACTGGGATTGTCACAGTCCAGATTTACACTATGGAAGCTAAGCTCCTGGATGTCCTGGAGGATGGTGCTGGTTCTCGACAAACTGTAGCCAGAAGAATTTGCACATTGATCAATTTCTAACAAGAAAACACACTGCCCGTAGTTGACGAAAGACAGTGTAGTACTTCACTAAAATCATATGCTTGTTGATAAGGGTAGAATCAGGACAGGACAGGAAAGCCAGCATCAATTCTGAATTGGACTAAAGTGAAGACATGAACTGAGCAAAGTGTATATGAAAAAGCTGCAATGAAACCATTACACTGTATTCCAGCTTTAGAAAGTAGAAAGAAAGAAGCAAAGAAGAAAATTAGTTCAAGGAACAGCCAAACTTGGAAGAATAAAGCTAGCTAGGGACCTAATTGCCTGATATCCTGGAAACACTCCCGGAGAGATGCAATCCAAGAAAGAGCAAGAGCAAAAAACTTTTGGCAAAACTGGGCGAGTGGCGTCAGAGAAGAGTTCTGGTAACACCAAGTTGCCGATCCTATGTATCAGTGCAAGCAACAGGATGGCATTGCTCTCAGTAGTGGGGGACCCAGAGAAGGTACAAAGATGAAGAGTACTAATCAGTTGTGTGATGCTTGGATAAAGGTATAAAATCAGTTATTAGACTGGAGCTCAAAGTCCAAACCAAACATGGATTGCAAGGGCGATGGAGATGGCTCAGTTGATAAAGTCCCAGCTACACAAGGGGTGGAGTTTGATCCTGGGAATCCATAAAAAGCCAGGCATGGTGGTATGTGCTTGCAACCCTACTGCTGAGGAGGCAGAGGCATGTAAGTTTCTGGAATTTGCTGGCTGGCTAGGTTAGCTGAATTGCTGGGTACCAGGCCATCGAGAGACCCTATCTCAAAAAACAAGGTTAACTACTCCTGAGGAATGAAACCTGAGAGTGACCTCTGGCCTCCACATGCAAACATACATATGTGCACAAACACACAGGTGTACTTGCATAAATACAAGGATGTATGCATGTGGAAACACACACACACATACATACACACACACACACACACACACACACACACACACACACACAGAGAGAGAGAGAGAGAACAGGCACAAGTGGTGTTTTGAGGAAAATTAATGCCCACGGAGAGGTGGAAGAACAACCATTTCCTATTCTCAAGTTGGAATTCCAAGGCTAAGCATGTCTCTCTCCGTTTGTGAGAAGAGAATGCAGGAGAGAAGAAAACAAGCCATGTCTGATCTCCCAGGCAAGCCTCAGACTCCACTTTGTCAAAAAGGAGGAGGCCCAATAGTCAAAGAAAGTGTTTGAGGACTTGGTGGGGTGAGAGCTAGGTTTGCTATTTGACCTTTAAACGTTCTCTTGGAAAACGGATACCTGGGAGCTACTCCTCACAAGATGGTACTTTGTAAGGACGTAGTTGGCGAGAGACTCCATGTACTGATGACTGTGAGAATGTGAGCTAAAATATTGTAAATGCCAAAAGAGCACATGCCCCCAAATCCCCAACTCGTCCAGGCGCATAGTAAGTAAAACAGAAAGTATGAGTCTTGAATGGTTTTGAAGAGACCCTGCAGATTCATTCAAGGTGGAATCAGTAAGTGTCTGTTGACTGGTTTATGCTAAGACACCTTTGAAAAGTAAAGTTATGAAGGAACAAGAAGAAGGCTGGAAATTATTTCCCTAGGGAGTCACATGACATCAAAAACAATTGCAGTATCATATACTTTTCCATTCATACAAAAGAATAACCTAAAGACAAGCAAAGTTTGTTTTTATTTCTGTTAAGATGGTTTTAAAAAATTGTGTGTGTGTGTGTGTGTGTGTGTGTGTGTGTGTGTGTGTGTGTTACAAGCAGATGAGTGCAGTGTCTGAGGAGGCCAGAAGAGGCTGCTGGATCCTGAATCTGTAGATGGAGGCAGTTGTGAGCTGTCCGGTCGTGTAGGGAACTGAACTCTGATCCTCTAGAAAAACAGTGCACAGCCTTGACCACAGAGTTGTCTCTGCAGCCCCCATGCCTGTTTCTGTTTAGGGGCAGAGACTCACATAGATCAGACTGACTTTGATCTTGCTCTGCAGCTGAGGATGACCTTGAACTTTTGAGCCTCCCACCTCCACCTCCCCAGTTCTGGGATTACAGGTATGTTTCACCACACCTAGTTTATATGGTGCTAGGATTAAACCTGGGGCCTTGTGCATGCTAGGCAAATACTCCACCAACTGAACTACATTCCCATTGGACAAAAGAATCTTAAAATAAAACTACAAACCAATAAATGCACCTCCATTTTCAGATAAAAGAAACTAAATGGCCTGTCCTGAAATGTACAGTTATCATTTTCAAACCACAGGATCCCCCCACTCCTTGAGGTTTGGTTTTGCTGTGTAGTTCAGGCTGGCCTCAGCCTCCTAAGTGTGACAGCAAAGGCCTGAACCACCTCACTTGGCTTAGAATCTTAATCATTTCCCTTAGAATCCTATCATTATCCTAAATAGAGTCTTGAAGTTGAACCCTGTTATAATCTCCACTTTCTAAGGAACACTTCGGTCTTTCTTCCTTCCAAGACACATTCATTCAAGGCTATTTAACAGATAGCATTAGGAAATGTTTACTCATCCTTTATACATTGGGAAGGAGCTGGAGACTAAAGGCTACACTCTCCCAGCCTCTCCCTGTGGAAAGTAGTGAAAGGCTCTGCCTTATACTCTGCGCTGGCCTTCCAATGGGTCCCTGAGGCCCCATAAGAATCCATGTTCTCAAATTGCTACCAAGAACTAATTCAGCACCAGCAGTCACTGGAATGAACATAACATAAACCCGCTTTTTGAGAGTTACTTTGGTAGTTTAAGATAATGGAGGGCCCAGCAACTCAGGAGGGAAACCGGTCAGATTTGCATACCATTAAAAGCAAGGCTTCTCCAGCATTTTCTTCATGTTCCAACAATGTCAGTCCTTTGGGGGCCCTGGTAACCCCCATATTTGATTCAGCTTTGACTTTTTTGAAGAGTTAACATAATTAAGAATGAAAAGGAACTTAACTGGGGTTACAATGGTGTGTTGGTGTTTTGTGGTAGGTGCTTTTGGCTGGAGATGGGTGGCTGATGATTGTATTGCCTCCTCCTCTCCCCTCCCCCTCCCCGTCTTGCTTTTTCTCTTCCTCTTCTTTTTCCTCCTCCCCATTCCTCCTCTTCCTCCTCTTCCTGTCAGACACAGAGTTTTTCACCTATATTTGATACTCCTTAAGATATATTCTTTCTGATCACCAAAATGCAGGGAAACAGCTCTTCTAAAAAACAACGTAGGGTGAAGTGTTTCTTTCTCTCTTTTTCTTTTCTTCTTTTTTAATATCCAGGAAGCTGGTGACAGCCCAATTTTCTTCTACATCTATGAAATCGAAAGGCC
>CABHPH010162010.1:22770-38445 GCA_902168325.1 Peromyscus nudipes | reverse complement strand
TGGGGGGTTGAGGTGACACGGAGATTTTTATTTTTGACTTTTTAGCCTGTTTTCCTGGGTTGTTTACTGGGTGAATTATTCCCTGCCAAGGTGAAATAGCTCCCTTAATTCTACCTCCTGAGATTTTTGTGACTGCCCCAATTTCATGACTGCACTCTACAGAGCGGGAAGTAAATCCCAGAGGGCAGATAGAATTTAATGGACTCTTTACCCAAGATTTCACTAAGTAAAAAGTTGGTAAAACAGTCCATCAAAGAATGACTAATTATCTCAGAATGCACATGCTTCCAGAGTCCTCCAGGACTAAAGCATTCATTTGGAATATAGACACCTAATAGGAAACCCTTGATCCCTGCTGGGCCCCCATTATCCAGCTTTTTCTCTCTCTCTTTTTTTTTAACATGGTGGAAGAAACATATCCAATCCTGTATGTATATGGCTTATTTTCTGATCCCAAGGTGGGTGATTATCTTATACTAGATTTTGCTTTTTCTCCTGAGGTGTTTTTAAAAGAACTCGAATGTCTAATTTCTGGTCTGTTTCTCTTGACTAGGAAATAAGTGTCTAATATTTACTGGAGTTTCAGCTAGGGTAGAGCTCAGGGAGATGATGAATCACACCAGAGGGTTGTCTCCAAAGGAATGGAAATGGTGGCAAAGTGCTGATTTGTTCTCTCTGCAACTTAAATAAATCCCAGGGTCTCTTGGGGCCAAGTGTTTGTTGATACTCTATCAAAGATAAAGCAATCTAGCTTCCAACGGCTTGAAGAATAATCTTTTCTGTTTTTTTCCAACTGTAACATTTTTTTTTAGATGGTCAGCGTAGATACTTTATTAAACTCTGGGTTCTAAATTCAGCAATCTTCCTTTCTCCATGGATTCTGGTTATTGCAGATGCTGCGGATTCCTTCCCTCTTGGAGGCAGTCACTCACAGAATCCAGTCTCTGCCCAGTTCCTCCCAAGCTTCTCCAGCTTGCAGATGCCCACGGGGGAGCAGGACAGCTCTCCAGAAAGAGGGGGATGTTCCTTTCCCGATCCCATGCCTGGTCCCACCGTGCAGACCATGCAGACACCTCTTGTCCACCATCACTTGATCATTTACACTGGGGTCCCGAAACTGTTGGCAGGGGGGACTGGAGGACAAGGTTTCTGTTTCTATTGATGGCTGTTGGTTCTGCACAGAGGGGAGGGGTCTTCAGGAGGACCATGCGGGGCACTGCAGTGGATGGTGGTCATGGAGGATGTGTGACACAGAGGTCATGAGCAGAGGGTCTGGGGTCAGGAAGTCTGTATTTGGGGTTTCCAGTCACGTGGTCTCAGGGCAGTTTTCCTCTTACCACCTGCTCCTTCTTCAAATCGCTTGGAACAGCAGGATGCGTCTTTCATGGTGAGAATGAAATGACCCCAGAACTCACAGGGAGGAGGCGCTTTCTTCTGACTGGACCTGGCTTGCTTTCATCTGCTTCTTCGTGGAGTCTTACCCTCTCCCAATGGATTTCAAGAGTTTTCTTCTTTGCGACATGAGGACCCAGAGGTCTGAATGCCACCCTGTCTGTTGGGTCCCAGAAAGCCTAGCTACTCAAAGAGCTTCTGCTGTTCCTTCCTGCTTCACTGTGAAATAAGCTTTCCTTATTGCTCCATGCTGAGTCACAGAATGGGCAAGCTAGAGTGTAAGTGGTCTGCTATTCGCTTTGAAGGTAGCTAGGACATTCTTATTTATTACACTTGTTTCACTTTAGTGACTATCTTTTTTTGGTTTTTTGTTGTTGTTGTTGTTTGTTTTGAGACAGGGTTTCTCTGTGTAGTTGTACCTTTCCTGGAACTGGCTTTGTAGACCAGGCTGGCCTCGAACTCACAGAGATCCGCCTGGCTCTGCCTCCCGAGTGCTGGGATTAAAGGCGTCCGCCACCACTGCCCGCCTCACTTTAGTGACTATCTAAGGATTGTCGAGATGCAAAATTGTACCCTTGGTGCCTGCTAAGAAGCAAAGAGTCAAGGCCCCTAGCATCATTTTGTTGCTAGTTCAGGGCACGAGGAGCCCTCGGAATAAAGAATGCATTAAAGTGACAGAGGAGGCTGGCTGAATCACCAGAACCTGCTTCAGAAACGGTGCTTAGATTATGGACTAGCTCTGAGAGGGAAAAGGTGCTAGCTTCTGGATGATGGGTGTAATCCAGCTGTCTCAATAGCTTTCAGAGCCGGAGACAGTATAAATGTAAAATCTCTTGTTAAAGAATTAAGACATTCAATACAAAGACAACAGAGCACTAACCTAAGTATGAGAGTCTGTGTAACTGTCCATGGTGCACACACACACAGCCTGTATTGAGGGTGGGAAAGGGAATTCTCTCTAGCACACTCACTGTGGTGTGGCTCATGTCGCATTGTGATGGCAGGTCATCTTACCTGTAAGCTGTGGCAGGTCATCTTGCCTGAAAGCTCTGGAAGAGGTTGTCTGGTTTACTGCTTTCACTTAAGAACCTGGCTAAGAAGCCAGCTGCACATGGGGAGAGCATCGGGGAGGAAGGTAGGTTTCTTGACTGACCACCATCTGCTTTGCTCTCCTGGCTCTTGCTCTCCTTAGCTGGGCATCAAGGTAGGTGTGCTTGGCATGTGGTAAGCCTTGTTCAGTTTCTCAGAACTTCAGTCTCCTTCCACTCCAGCAAGCATTCTGCTCTTAAAGAGTTCTGTACGAGGATGGTGAGCCTGAAGTTAGGAGGAACTCAAAGGCTAAGAAATTGAAGCCTGCCCATTTGTCTTTGAAAGCATAAAGGTATGATTGGAGTGGGAGAAAGAGATAAAAAAAGCTCATAAACTTAGATTTGATTTCAAAGGAGATTTTATTGATATCAAGATTGAGAGATAAAAAATGATTATCTTCTAAGGAAACCAGCTGTGGCTGAAGGGTGGGACTATTTGCTGTCAAATCTATAGGCTAGCACGATTTTACCCGAGAAATCTCATTCTTAGAGCAATTTAGAAAAATGCTCTGTTCTTCTGGCATTCTTAATCCAGAACATTTATTTTCCTCCTTTGGAAGAGAATATTAGATGTCTGTACTTGTGACTTTAAACGGAAAAACTGAACAAAGTGTGTGTGTGTGTGTGTGTGTGTGTGTGTGTGTATGTGTGAAGTGTCACAGCTATCAGGGAAATAACCCAGGTGAGGTTAAGAATGGAACTTGGATCAGCACAACTTTAGCTGGTGCTAGATCAAAAATTTCTGGAGTCTGATCAAGGGCTTTACTTTCCTTACACATGTAAACACAGTCCAACTCTAGATGAAAGTTTCCACGAGCCAGTGATGTCTACTGGAGATCCCCTTGCAGAGTACATCTCTTTAGCAAAACACCTCTGACCTTTACCATAAGAATGGGTTCTATTGACGGAGAACAGGTCAGGGCCTAGGGAGGAAGGATTTATAATAAGCATAAAGATGGGCTCTATTGATTGAGAGATAATGCTCAGAATTCTGAGGGATTTGATGATGGCTGGCTCCATGGCCTATCAAAAGATCACCAGGTTTGGCCGGGCGGTGGCCTTTAATCCCAGCACTCGGGAGGCAGAGCCAGGAGGATCTCTGTGAGTTCGAGGCCAGCCTGGGCTACAGAGTGAGTTCCAGGAAAGGCACAAAGCTACACAGAGAAACCCTGTCTTGAAAAACAAACAGCAGCAGCAGCAACAACAACAACAACGATAAACAAACAAACAAACAAACAAACAAACAAACAAAAGATCACCAGGTTGTTAGACAACATCCACTCCAGCCTTCCTGGTGAATGGGTGCCATTTTCTTCCTTTGAAGAAAAAGAGCCTGCATGTTTAGCAGTTCTGGTTTATCTAGTGCTTTCTGGAAGTTGTGCCTGCTACAAAAGGGAATGTACCAGTCAGTTTCTTACTAGGAGAGGGTGGCGCGGACTGGGTTCAGGCCTCTGGGTGATGCATGAGCTTGCACTGGACCCCACCTGATTTTGGTTCTGTTTTCGCCGTTATCTGTGCTGCCTTCAGCCCTGCTGAGGACAGTGATGAAAAAGCAGAGTGCCCCGGCTCATCTGATTGGATGTTTTCTTGAGTGTCTATATTTTGGAATATATAGTTTACCTTCTCCTCGCTCATCTCCCAAACTACATTAACAGTAAAAGAATGTAATTAATGTGCCATGGTCTACTGGTGACTAATCTACCCATAGTAGATGTTAGAAAACTAGTCTTCAAAAAAGCAGTAGTATAGAATCGAAGCTTGTTTTTTTGTTATTTTTAAAAGCAGTTTTTAATATTTAAAAAGCATAAACTAAGAATATTTCAGACTATAACCAGAACTATAGGACGTTGGTTTTTCTCCTCTGCAGAGGATTTTCCCGGTACGAAAGAATGACAGTGATCAGCGGTTATTTATTCTCTAGGGCGGAATAAGATACGATGGAGACAAGTTGAATTATGAATGGTGCTCCGAGGCCTTGTGAGGATTTTCTAGTCCTAAGTGAAAGGCAAAGAAAGGACATAGGAAGAATTAGAAATACGTACCCATTAAAATGTGCAGAGAAATATTGCCTCCCATCTAATGGTCTGAGAAAGTCCTTCCCAGGGTCATTGAGAAGCTTGAGTTCAGACAGCACTTTCAATGGGGAGAAAAATAGCCAGGGTTGTTCGTATCGCGGGGGAGCTCCACTCTGCTTGGCCTTGGGCAGATGTTGAAAGGACTTGAACACTTTTAAAAATGATTTATTTTATTTGTGTGTGTGTGTGTGTGTGTGTGTGTGTGTGTACACTTATGGAAGCCAGAACAGGCCATTGGATCCCCTGGATATGGAGTTACAGGCAGTTGTGAGCCATCAAATGAGAGCACCAAGTACTCTTAACAGCCAAGCCCCCTCTCCCAGCCCCGATTTGATCATTGCTATTAATAAACAGGAATTATAAATGGAATACTTTGGTTGTTTAGAGAAAGGACATTTTGTGGGCAATCCTAAAGTTCTGAGTATACCAAGTGTGGCACAGGTGAAGGGCAGTTGTTTAAATGAGCAGGGCTTGGTAGGATTGGCCAGGTGCCCAAGGGATTTGGCAGTTTTTAATGTAGTGACATTCTGACTTTTAAAGGTACAATAATTTGAAACCTTTAATCTTTGGGAGACAAAGAAAGATGACCTTGACTGTATCTAATGCATATTACGATTCATTTAGAAATGGTAAGGCTAAAGAAATTAATCTGAGGTCAAAGTAATAAAGGTTGTGGGTCCTACGGAGGAGGAACACATACATTAGGGTAGCTGCTGTGTGTGTGTTCTTCAGAGATTAACTGTAAGTCCACTGAGCTTGGGAAAATGGCTTAATAACCAGGATTCCACTGACTGTTTCAATATCTCTAAGCATCGCCATTGTTGTCATCATTGACAATGAATTATCATTCTTGGATCTATAAGCATCAGTTATTAAATGAAGCAGGGCTATTTAAACCTTACTAATATTATACAATGCTATTTATATTACTTGTCTCATTGCTACAAGCCAATACCTGACAAGAAGTAACTAACTTGAGGGATGAAAAGTTTTATTTTGGATGACTTTAAGAAGGGATACAGTCCATTATGGTGGGACGTCATGGCATCAGGAGTGTGAAGTAACTTATCACATCCTGTCTGCAGTTAGGAGGCAGAAAACAAACAGGAAGTAGACTGGATGGTAAAACATCAAGGCTAGTTCCTAGAGTGCCACTTCCTCTGATGAGGCTCCACCTCCTAAAGATGCCAAAACTTTCCAAAACAGCGCCACCATCTGGGAGCCAAGTGCTCCAAGGTTGGTTTTCAGATTATACTGTAAGTAAAAGTTGGAGTCATGTTTTAATTCAAGTTTGCATATTTCCCAGATTTATGTTATATTCCTTTTATTGTCTTGGAGTTCTGGGAATTTGGAATTAGTCTCCCTAAGTCAACTAGGATGAAAGTCAGACCTAAGCTTAGATGGACAATGGAGTGTGCGTCAGTTATTCTTGCCTCTAGCATTTACTTCTCCTTTATATGAAAAATATGTCCTCATGGCCCATTGGGAGAGCTGTCTATGCCTTCCTCAGCTCTCTGTATTTCAGGTGTGGTGTTGATTTTAGAGATGGAACATGAGACATGGGCAGAGGCCAGTTAAACAGCCTTTTCTCAAAAGTCAGAGGGTGTGGGTGAAAGATGGGCATCTGACGAAGGGCCAGTCTGAGCTGGGAGAGCCAGGTGTGCTGTCCACGGAGTAAATTCTCCTTTTTTAAAGACTTGAAGTTGGAAGCATATGGGCTAGCTAGTGCTGCCTCATAGTATTAGGGTGAAAACCACTCAGAGACAGAGCCAGTGGAGAAAAAGTGAACGAAGAAATGAAGGAGGTAAGTCCAGTCCAAATCATGAACTCAAAGCTGCATATGAAATCCAAATCCTGAACCTTCTAGTGGCCTCAGATTCAATCTCCTTCCCCCAGGAAGAAGTGTTCTAAGTCAGGTCAGATTCTCAAAGTGACCTGACAACCAAGGATCTCTTCCCAGCTGTCCCTCAGCAGACCCCCATTTCCTTCTGTTGCTCGAGCCCTGTAACTTCCGATCCTTCTCTCTGTAACTCCCATGTCATTCTTTTGTCTCTTTCCAGTTATCAAAAGCACCAAAAGGCCTTGACCTGATGTTCTTCACCAATGGAGGCCACTCTTTTGTTCCCATTTCTCCTTTTTCCTTTGGTTTATCAGATTTCAGTGTTGACTACAGATGCCCCTGGAAACACATGTCACATACCCTCTGGACTATGCTCAACTTTACCTAGTAGACAAAGCGTGTCTTAGGCAGAGTGACTGCAGGGAGTTGTTTTCTTTAGTTATGAGGGGGATCCTGAACTCTTAGAGGGTAATGGACTCTGTAACAGAGAGATGGTCTGTGCATGTACTTGTACATGCGCAGTGGGGGAGGGGAGCATGTGTGTGTTAGAGGAAGTGTGCATCAGGGAAAGGAAGTGACAGTTACAAACCTGTTCCTGCCCAAAATATTCCTTGAAATTATTTTCAAAGGAAAGTTTAATTTATCGTAGTTATTGAGAACACTGTGTGGTGCCAAGAAAATATTTTTGAGAAGCTGTAAGTTGTTCGTCAGGCTGTGAAAAAATTCTTCCGTGCGTCTACTAACATAGTAAAAGACCCAGTTGATCCAAGGGAGCAGCATGCCATGTGGAAAGAGTATTTGAAACGACTCGGGAAGGTTTGGATGCAGGCCCAGCTAGACCATTAACTGTAAGAGCAGCAGACTTCATGTAATTCTGAGTCATTGTATGAAATGAAGACCATCCACTTGGCCAATATTTATAGTTGTTTTGAAGTTCAAAGGGAGACCTTCTTACATGAGAAGCACTGTTACTATCTGAACATTTGAATACATACAGACACACACACACACACACACACACACACACACACGCACGCACGCACGCACGCACATGCATGCACACTTCACCCCTCATTTTATAGATGAAGAAACTGTGGTATGAAGAGATTAAATGACTTATCTGACAATATACATCCCTTCAAAGGTGAAATTAAGCTACAAATGAAGAAGGCTTATGCTCAATCCCTTCTCCATATTGTCATCCGAGCCACCTCAATGGCTTGCCATTCTCTCACCATTTTGACTGGACATGTGGGGTCTAGAGGTTGAGGCTTCATAATCGGATGTCACATGGACTGAATCATAAAACTGAAAAGAACACAGGAGAGTAGAGCTAACAGAGTGTAAGAGAAGCAGAATGAAATGAATGGGGCCCTCAGGAAGGGACACTGACAAGGAACACATGGTCTTAGCTAAATTGCTGAGGTGTTATGAGACAGAGATAGAAAGATGAAATCTTGTTCCTGATGATATCCTCTCTCTGCTTCTGGTCCTTCCAATGTTGTTGCTGTCCTTGGCTTCAAAGGGGCATCTCCAGGTTCTTCAAGAAAAAAAAATTCCCTCTGCTTGTCTTACTTTCAGTAGGTTTAAATTCTTGTGAACAAATGGTTCTCGGGAAAGGAGACAGTCCTGGGAAATGAACGCATGGGTAGAGTTATGTGAAATCCCGGGTTTACCACTGCCATAAAGTACAAGTCTTCAACCCTTACAGATGGTGACTTGGCTCCTAATCGAATAATGTATGACAGACGCTCACTATGGCCAAACAAGACCTACTCTACTGTTATATAGCTGTCTTCAGTTGTCCAACTTTTCTTACATTTATCCAAGACTATTATCCTACATTTATGTCTATTCCTTATGGTTCTGACCTCTAGAATGTTATATTGCTACTGTTTTTTTACAAAATCAGGATGGTTCTTTATAAGTGATGTGTATGTTGGTAAATATATAAAACATGTGATAGCCCCAAGCAAAGCAACCAGTTGATGATATATATGGGTTGTTCTTTCACTCACTCTTTGACTGGTTTTACTTAGAGCCTCATTGCCTGCTTTTCCCACTCTGGATAGTTCTAATCCATTCACCAATGTTCTTTGAAAATGGTCTTTAAGATTGAGAACAGTGTCATAGATGGATAGGAAACAAATTATTTGAGTTTCATAATCTGGACAATAGTCTTGTAATTTTGCCACAATAAGATAATATCTTGTGCTGGGCAGTGGTGGTGCATGCCTTTAATCCCAGCACTTGGGAGGCAGAGGCAGGCGGATCTCTGTGAGTTCGAGGCCAGCCTGGTCTCCAAAGCGAGTTCCAGGAAAGGCACAAAACTACACAGAGAAATCCTGTCTCGAACAAAACAAAACAAAACAAAACCAAAACAAAACAAAACAAAAAAAACCAACCCCCCCCCCAAAAAAGATAATATCTTGTTGGTTATTTGGTATCTTTGATTGTCTCTGCTCACCACTGAGCAGTATTTTAACTCAAGTGGGGTAGATTTCACCAAAGGATTCATTTGTAACCATATTGGCTGGTGTGCAGAAAGCACACTTAAATGATTGGCGGTTATATTTACATGAACCATCATGCTGGTAGGCAAGCCAAACAATGACGGTACCATTCTCAGATTTTATCCATTGCTTTGGATGGCTAAGGACATTGAATTTGGGAGATACTGAGCAGTTCTTTGCCTTTGGTTCATCCAGCTCTTGGCTTTCCCTTAGGAGACACACTGTATATGTTTAATTATTCAGTCATTCTTCTCAAAGAAGTTTGGTCAGGATTTCACTGTGTCAGGACTGCAGCACCAAGAGGGAATTTCTTTCTCCCCTCTCCTTTTTCTTTTAGAAGGAGGAATCCAAATTTACATTTACCTCCAAGATTCTTCACACATTTTAGTTGGCATGATGAAATGCCTGCTTTCACTCTGCCTGTCATAACCTTCTTTATCTCTTAAAGTCTGGTCTTCTTTCTCCCTATGGTTCCTTCTCCATGCTTTCTGGCTGACAGCACTCTGCAGTAAGCTTTTTTTTTTTAATCAGCCACCAGCTCATAAATAATGACATGGAGACTTATTATTAATTATGAAACCTTGGCCTTCAGCTCAGGCTTGTCTCACTAGCTCTTATAACTTATATTAACCTATCTCCAACAGTCTATGTTCTGCCACGTGGCTTGGCTACCTTTGCTCTGGACTGTATGTCCAATTTCTTCAGAGTTTCACTGGTGAAATACATGTGCCTAGATTCCTCCTCCTCTTCCTCTCTCTCCACAGAAATTCCACCTATCCTTTCCTGCCCAGCTATTGGCTGTTCAACTTTTTATTAAACAAATCACAATGACACATCTTCACAGTGTTACAATATCCCACAACAGCACTCCTCTGCCTTTGTTTCCTAATAGTACTTAGCTCACTCTATGCATGAAGCAACAGAACCATTCTGCTTTGTGGAACCCCTTGTGATTGTATATTAAGCCTTCATTAAATTCTGGAGTATCACATTTTCCATTTTCTCTCATATATCCCTGTAGATGTAACCAACCGCCTTATTAAATAATAAACACAAAGCCAATGTAAGGATGAAAGCCCAAAGAGGTCAGAGCTAAGAATCTTACCCGCTTTTCTGCCAGCTAGCTTCTCCCACCAAGAGATTTCTCCGAAAGCCGTGTTACTTCCTGTGCGTTTGACTTATATAGAGTCCTTGTTCTTCCTTCTCATTGGTTGTAAACCCAACTACGTGACTGCCTCGTCACTGCCTCTCTGTCTTCTACAGTTGGTATTGAGATTAAGGGCGTGTGTCTCCAATGCTGGCTGTATCCTTGAACACACAGAGATCTACCTAGTTCTGCATACCAAGTGCTGGGATTAAGGGCGTGGACCACCACCGCCCTGGCTTTCGCTATGGCTTGCTAATAGCTCTGACCCCTAGGCAACTTTATTTATTAACATACAAATAAAATCACATTTCAGTACAAATAGAATACCACTATATATCCCCAATAAAGCTGAAGTATTTAAACATTCTAAATAAAAGGAAATTTATTTGGGATCTGATATGATTTTGAGAGCCCTCAACAAAGTGTTTGTGTTGAGGAGGAAAAAAAAAATCAACAGTTGATCTTTTCTTACAACCCTAATCCAGGGATTGCCTAAAAAGAATGGCAGAAGCGCATTCCAATAAATGTAAGACTTAGTGTGTTTTCCAGTCATAGGGAATAGCTAAAAATCAATATTTTCTTTTTATTCTCAGCTCTTTTAATGCTCAAGTTCCTTGAAAGGGAAAAAGGAGAATAGAACCCAAATTAACATACTACAATCATTAATATTTTTCAGTTTCTTGTGATTTGGAAAATAGTGTCATCTCTGCACTTTAAAACTCACGGCCAAACGTATTAGCAAAACATGCCCTAACTCTGGATTTTTCAGTGAAGAAGACATTCATGTGTGTGTGTGTGTGTGTGTGTGTGTGTGTGTGTGTGTGTGTGTGGTGTGGATGGATCAGAAATAGATGACCATGTTTCTCCTCAACCATGTCTCTACCTTATTATTTTATCATTTTAATTTTTTTGTTTTGTTGAGACAGGGTTTCTCTGTGTAGTTTTGGTGCCTGTCTTGGATCTCACTCTGTAGACCAGGCTGGCCTCGAATTCACAGAGATCCGCCTGCCTCTGCCTCCTGAGTGCTGGGACTAAAGGTGTACACCACCACTTCCCGGCTCTACCTTATTTTTTGAGGCAGGGTGTCTCATTGGACCTCACTGTCTCAGCTACACTGGCTGGCAAGAAAGCTCCCATGTTCTGCCTGTGTGTACCCTTCAGTTTTTGAGTGACAGGCATGTGCCACCATGCCTGGCTTCCAGATGCATTCTGGGGAATTGAACTTGGGACCCAGGCTTGAATAGCAAGCATTTCACTCACTGAGTCAACTCCTCATATATATATATATATATACATGCCTAAGTACATAAATACAACCTGCTTATTCTGTTTAGTGTTGCCTGTATTATACAATTTCAGGGCTGACTACTTGGTATTGGATAACCAATGAAGAAGCTCACACCCGGAGAAGACTATTTCTTAACTCTTAGCCTTCCTTACTTGTTTGTAGTTCTTGCTCATGGGTGGGGCCCTGTGAAATGTCCCCCTTCCATGTTGGCTGGGCTATTGGTGTTGTCCTTCTCTAAACCCTGTTTAAGCAGCCATATTGTTGTGGGATCGTGAGTGACGGTCCCCTGTCATTTCTAGGAAGAGCAGTCTCTCAGCAGACCTGGTCCTCTGGCCAGGAGTTGTTTCTTAAAGTGACAACCTCGGTAGCTGCTTCTCTTTGTTTATTTCCATCACGAGTCTTGGCAGTTTTGACGGCACCATACTGTCTTGATTCCCAGTCTTGATTCCACATATGTTCTCCATGTCTAAATGTAGAGATTATTGGAAGAGGTTATTGATACAGGCTAGCTGAACACCAGCATTCATATCAAACCCTAAAGAAAAATCATAGTATTTTATGATTAGCTTATTATACTTTAGGGAATGCCACTAGTCATTCTAAATTCAAGAGGCTGTGATAAAAGAAACATATAGTCTGAACTTTGAGGTACCCCTCCCCCATCAGGTGTCCCTCCCCCATCAGGTGCCTCACCCCATCAAGTGCCCCACCCCTATTAGGGTGCCTTGCATCATCAGGTGAGGTTTTGACTTGAGAAGACAGTTCTAGAAAATAAATTCCTCTTTTCTTCAAGAACTTCTGGGAGCTGTTTTTGTTGGAGCCTGCCTTGAGTGTGTTGATACTGAGTGTTTCGTGAACTGCTTTCCCCCCACTTTTTCCAAGAGTTTGGGCTGTCACAAGCCTTTGGGTTTGTCACTAGTCTCTGAATTCTAGACACTTGTCTGCCAGGGGTTAGGGTTACCATGTTTTGGTAAAAATGGCTTAGCAAAATTACTTCTGCACTGTAAGAAATAGAGATGTGACCTTTCTGATTTCCCCTAGGGTAGGCTAGCCCAGCCTCTGCCAAAAGTAGAAATAAGCACTGTTCCCCAGCGGCTCTCCTCACCATTCTCAGATATATTCCCTGGGGAATCTGGGTTGTTCCAGAATGCCTGTCTCTTGAGCTTTGTTGTGGAGTAGAGCTAGACTCCTCTGGCCTTCCTGAGGGCCTCCTAATAACAGACTGTGCCATAGTAACAGAAGTGGAGGCTTTGATGAGTAGAGGTCTCTACTGTCCGATGGTCACTCTCCTGAACACAGTGAGGAAAATGATTCTTTCATACACAACTCTTTCCTCATTCAGCTCCAAGAATCAGCATCAATTAACCCCTTTTTCACAAAAGAGCTAAAGTAGGACCCCAAGCTTCTTTCTACAGATCACCCACTAATTGTTTATTCCATAGAACATTCGATTTAATTACCATGTATGCTTGCTATAAAGATGCTGGCAACCCATCAACTTAGCTTAACAGCCAGGGCTGTATCGTCTGGCCTATGTAATCTGCTATTTTAGACTCTGGATGTATTGAGCATTATGTACAAGACCCTGAGGCAGGAGACAAACTGAGTTATTTGGCATCTTGTCCTCCAGAAGCCAGAATCCTCTCCAGACATCAATGGGGTAACATTCAATTGTACCTGGTTAGAACCATGTAAGAGGCATTTATTTGGTGAGCAATAGTTAGGAATTTCTAAACAATATAAAAATGCCAAAGTGAAATGAATTCCAATTCAACATGAATTGGAAAATGGCTTCTGCTTTCTCCATAAAGTAATTCAAAACATTTGATCATCTCAACTACTGCCTTGCATTCAATATTTTAGAAGGTTTCGTCTCTGTCAAGTGAGCCAAGCCATACCATAATGCCTTAAGTGATAAGGCTTACAGTTCGCTTGTTACTCCAGCCCCGCTCTCATTTAGAATTCTGAAGATGGGACCCTACAAGAGCCAGACTTGGGGGGACAGAAAAAGACTAGCTTGAACTGAATTCTAATAAAATAAGTGATGTTTATGAGGTGTGAAGATCTTTTTCTTGGGAGCTGCGCCACAGGGAAGATGGAAGGAAGTCACATTTGAAAGCATATTGTCAAATACACTTTGTTTTCCACATGCCAGTGGGATTTTTTAGAAAGCAGAGCCTAAGGGGGGCAGGCTGGCTGAGGCGGAGTTCCGTTGAAGACATTTGTTTTCTTTTCAGTTGATTAAGAAGCCGTAGGTTGGAAGAGACACCTGGGCCTTGGTGAGGTTTAACCTTTTGTTGAACTGAGGATGCTGTGTTAGTTTGTGTTTAGTTTGAGTTAGTTTGTGTAGTTGGCTCATTCTGCAAAATGGTGAATGATAAAAGAAGAGGAGATTTAGCGGGGTGAAGCAGGGGTTGAGGGGGGTGTCTTAGTATTTCTGAGTGTTTACTGCTGGGAGCTGAACTGTGTGTGTTGAGTCAATCTCCGAATAACTTTCCCAAGTAGGTAGTTTTAGCCCAATTTTACAGTGAAAAAAATCTCAGAGCAGCCAGAGAAAATTGTTGTTTGTGGCTCTTGAGTGACAAAGTATGGAGAGACTCTGGGCCTGCCACATCCTAGTCTATTCTTTCCTGTAGAGATGGATGTTGAGTCAGGGTGATAGGCTCTCATAGTCCATTTTGTCTTGTAAATGCCGTAACATTTTATACCTAGGAGATGCACACTTGCTCCAGTCATCTTGATTTCTTCTTTCTTCTCCCATTTCCAGAACAGTCAGGGATCTCCAAGGGACCATTTGTAGGATCAGGGTATGTGTGAGAGATAACCAGAAATTTTGAGTCAGGCTGTGCTGTTCTTAAATGGCAGCTCTGTCACATCATAGCTGTGTGACATCAGGCAAATCTCTGTGTTGAGAGCTGTTTCCTAAACTGTATCTTGTAAGCAATGTCTTATAGCCTCTGAACCAGCTGTTCTCAACCTGTGGCTCATGACCCCTTTGGGGAGTCCCAGGTCAGATATTTACATTACGATTTATAACAGTAACAAAATTACTGTCATGAAGTAGCAACAGAAAGAGTTTTATGGTCGGGGGTCACCACACCATGAGGAAGTATATTAAAGGGTCACAGCATTAGGAAGGTTGAGAACCACTGTTCTAAACCGTCAGCGGTGCCAATAAAACTCATGGCCCCAGTGCCTGGTATCTAGGGAGCACATCAATGGGGGCTACTGAGGATACTAATGGAGGCTGGGAAGGGAGGCAGGTCACTGTTCTGGCTACCCACTTTCCCCCAAAGTGATGCTGAGCCTCTCCTCACTCTTTCCACACTGGTTTTCCAGTTTCACGATAACTGTATCTCTGGAACAATCCACTTAATCCTTTCTGGTGAATCTTTCTTTTGGCAACTTTAATTACATCTGGTATCACTCAAGGTCTTTTATGACACAAAACGAGAAACAGATCACAAGAAGAAAATTGCTGGAAAGCAAGCCGGCATCGATGGAAAATAGATTAATATGGCCGAGGGCAGACAAGCTATCACCCTGGGTGGTTAACATGGTTTATAGTGAGCTGGTTCCTCAGAATAGTCACTGCCCTGGGTGACCAGTAAGTCCCTGCAGGATCGTAAGTGTCAGCCAGCGTCAGGAAGCTTCAGATTGCTTTTCTTTCTTTAAAGGTTTCAGAGCCTCCCTGAGATGCACATAAACATTAATGAGCTTTGGCTGTGGTCAGGGGTGAGGGGTAGGTGATGAATCTGTCTCCACTATAGGAAGAAAAACTCAAAATGAAAATAAATCTCCCAAGGTCACCTAAAGTCCAGGTACCAGACTATGGGCTGTCTTTTGTATTTACCACTTTCCTGAGAGGCTCAGTGCTCCCCTTACCAGAAGCTCTGTAGACATCTGGAATAAAGGAATGGCACCGAGATCAAAGCAGAAATCTCTTGTTTCCCCCCAAAGCCTGTGGGCTCACTCAGGGATGGGGTGCAATGGAGGACCATATATTAGGAAAGCAAAATCCAAAAAAAAGTCCCACAAAAATACTTATAACCGTGGGACTGTTAATTACCCCCATGGTCTTTTCTTTTTAATATGAATTAATTCGTGTTTAAAGTCTATTCTCTATATCCTATTTAAAAAATAGAGATAGCGGAAGAATCCTTGGGAAATCAGCGTGGTGCAGGAAGAAGGGTTAAACTCTGGGCTGTGCTACCTGTGCTGGTATCAAGACCTTAGCTGGTGCTGGTGGAGGGCCGGGGATTATGTGACTTAAAGCCACTCTGCACTTTTTTTCTGAGTCCTGTCCATGTCCATCCAAGGCCAGCACTGAAG
>CABHPH010162010.1:0-22670 GCA_902168325.1 Peromyscus nudipes | reverse complement strand
CAGGCTTCTTTCACATCATAATCACAAATGCGTCTTAATTTGGGGCTGAGAATTATAGGGTGTGAGAATCAGACCTCTGGTCTTCATAGTATCCCTCAGCTGAATGCTTTCCATAGTTGATAATGGACTACATGGAAACAGAAACCCAAACTGGGTGGTTACCGCAGATTAGGCCCTGGACAGCACACTTTGCCTCGTCTCATCCTGCTCTCACGCTGTGAAGAAGACAGGATGTTTTGACATTTTATGTGGAATAACTTTCTGGTCAGTGTCAGGTCTAAAGAAAACTTCATTTCCCCAAATTTTGAAGGTTAGACAAAAGCCACCATTCCTCAGGAAATTAAGAAGCTGGTTCCCCTCTACCAAAAGGAGCCTGTGATGGCTAGTCTTGGTTGTCAACTGGACTACATCTGGAATTAACTAAATCAAAAAAGGGGGGGTACCCGTGAGAGAGTTTTTTTTTTTTTTTGCTTAATTTTGAAATAGGAAGATCCACTTCTAATCCTGATCTTGAGGTAGGAAGACACTCCTTTAACCTGGGCCACACCTTCTGCTGGAACCTATTTTAGGACATGGAAGAAGGATGCTTTTGCTCTTTGCCTGCTTGTTCTAGTCTTGCTAGCAAGTCCATTCCTTCACCAGCATTAGTGCCTACATCTTCAGGAGATGGATTAGCTGGATCACAGCCTGCAAGGCATTCTAATAAATTTGCTTTATATATCTATATCTGTATTTCTCTATCTCTCTATCTCTCTATCTATCATCTATCTATCTATCTATCTATCTATCTATCTATCTATCTATCTCTATCGATCGAGAGAGTCAGTCCATAAGTTCTGTTTCTGTAGAGAACCCTGACTTATATAGAGCCATTTACTTTATCATTGGCAGAAGGGACAAACAGCTATCTGTCTGTAGGTACATCCATTAGCATAGGTGCATGCTGGCCTCCAGGCTCTCTCAGTATCACAAGAACCTGTAACACATTTCTGAGTCTGTGCCAGCATCCTCGCTCTCCTTACCTCTTCCCCTACCCCTTAACTCCCCTCAGCTACTCGTCCTCTTTATAACCCTGCTGATTCACCTATGCTCTTTCTTTTGTCCTCCTCTCTGTTCTCCCTCTCTCTATGTCCCTCTCTCCCTCTCTACTCCGCTCCTGCTTCCCTCATGGCCAGGCCCAGTCTGGTGGCCATGTTCCATCTACTACTTTCTCTCTCTGCTCTGGACTCTTCCATATGCCTCTGGTTGTCCTCTCTCTCATGTCTACAATCAAACCTTCCCCTGAACCGAACCGTGGAATGGGCATGTCATCAATTTACACAGTCAGGACCTGCTGTTAGTGTGTATTAAGATTCAGACTAAACCAGTCTCCACCAAAAAAACCAAGGACTGACCTAGAATCCTGGAGGACATATTATCATCCCCATTTCATGGATGAGGAAAACCAAGTCTCAGGGAGCTCAGCATTCTCAGAACCACACAGCTAGAGAGTAGTAGTGGGATTTGAATTTTTAATGTAACATTTCCCACATGGCTAGTGCTTCTTTGGGTGGCTTATTAGAGGGAGGAAGAGATCCTGAGGCTGTCTGAGCCCTTAGGGGATAGTCTCATGCTGTGTACTGTGGGGACTCAGAAGTTAGTTCTGCAATTTCTAAAGTAATACTCCCTGTTTCCTGCAGCAAACTTAAAACAGCATTAAGCCATGAATCTCTAGCATTGTTCCTACTTTTATAAAACATGTAGACTTTGAAGCCAAACGGAGACACTGAGCTGTCCTGGTGTTTGGCCTCCCCCACTCTCAGCTCCTAGTTGCTACCTTTCAGCTTCACGTTTTGTGAATTTGCCTCCTTGAGAATACTATGGTATTTGTCTTTTTGTGACTATTTACTTCACTTAGCATAATGTCCTCAAGGTCAGTTCATGCTGTGGCATGTGACAGAATTTACTTCTTTTTTTTTTTTTTTTTTGTTTGTTTTTCGAGACAGGGTTTCTCTGTGTAGCTTTGTGCCTTTCCTGGAACTCACTTGGTAGTCCAGGCTGGCCTTGAACTCACAGCGATCCGCCTGCCTCTGCCTCCCGAGTGCTGGGATTAAAGGCGTGCGCCACCACCGCCCGGCTCAGAATTTACTTCTTGAAGACTGAATGATACTCTACTCTATGCATACACATATTTTATTTATTGATTCACTTATTGATGGATGGACACTTGGTTCGTTTGCATTTCTTGGGTGTGAACCTGAGTATAAATACTGATTTCAGACCTTACTTTCGATTGAATATACACCCAGTAGTGGGATTGCTGTGATGAAACACCGTGACCAAGGTAACTCATAGAAGGAAGGGTTCATTTGGGGCTTATGGTTCCAGGGGATTTGGGTCCACCATGGTAGAATGGGAAGTGGCAGGCTGCAGAAGGCTGGAGAAGCAAGTGAGAGCTCACATTTTGACCCACTAATGGAAGCAGAGAGCTCAATGGGTATGGCACATGGTTTTGAAACCTCACAGCCCATCCCTAGTGATATACCTCCTCCAACAAGGCCACATCTCCTAATCCTTCCCAAACAATTCTACCTACTATGGATCAAGTATTCAAACATATGAGCCTATGAGGACCATTTCAGTTCAAACCACCACATATGGTAGTTCTCTTGTGTGTCTGTGTGTCTGTGTGTGTGCATGTGTGTATGTGATCGTTTGCATATGTGTGTCTGTGTCTGTGTGTAAGTGTGCATTGTATATGTGTGTCTCGATGTATGTGTGCATGTGTCTGTGTGGGCATGTATGTCAGTGTGTGTATGTGTGTGTATGTTTGCATGTTTGTGTACCTGTGTGTGTATGTATTATGTATATATGCATGCATGTGAATGTCTCTGTTTATGTGTGTGTGTAAGCCAACATAAAATAGGGTTTCAGTTTCTCCACATCCCCATCCGCATTTCCTATATCTTCATTGTTAACAGTATTGATACCTTTGGGGTAAAATCAAACTGTTTTTCTTTCTATATTCATCCTTCTCAGTACTTTTGGCACTCTCCACTTCTGCTACCAGATGTGTGGGTTCTCCACTTTCTGCAAAGCATGCCTGAACCAGTTCTCCACAGCTGGGCATCCTACAATTTAATGTGTTTCTGATGCAAAGACTCCATAGGTTAAGGGATTGGTACTTCAAGACTGTCCCCTCCTCAGACCCTGTTCCAAGTCTAGGTTTTCACACATGCCTCTGACTGACAAACTAGAAAGCAGGTGCCCACAGGTTCTTCCTTAGGTTTAGTTATTTGCTAGGACAGATTCCAGAAGCTGGGGAAACAGTTTATTTCTACTGCTGACTTGCACAAGGGTAAATGGCCGGATGAAGAGATAGGTGGGCAGGGTTTAGAAGGGTCCTCGGAACTGGGATGAACCGTGCTCAGCATGTTGATGTCCTCACTCAACTGGAAGCTGTCTAAATCTCATTCGGGGATTTTTATGGAAGCATTACCATCTAGGAATGACTATTCAGTCATTTGATTTCTGTTCCCTCTATCCTTCTTGAATGATGGGGGTAGCAGATGAAAGCTCCACATTTTTATCCATTGCTTGATCATGTGACCATCCAGGAGCCCACAAAAGAAATCATCATCAGGAGCCCATTAAGTAAACTCCCACCACCTAGTAGCTCATCAAAAAATTTCCTATCAACAAGGATCTCATCAAAGAAACTCCCAGCACTCAGGAAACTCCAAGGGATTAAGAATTCTACCACAGGATATGAAGATAAAGATTGGAGAGTGAAAAAGAAATACACCTAGCACCACTCTTTCCCAGGAAATTACGAGAATTTGGATGTTCTATGCCAGGACATGATTGAAGGCTAAAACCCATTTCTTGCTAAAATACAGTGTTGCAATAACTTATTTATTCTGGCATATGCAACATATTTAGATCAAGATCTCATTCTCTGGAGAGCTTCTCAGTCAATTAAAGAATGACCCTGCCAATCTCATTACCACAGTGAACTGCTTTTGCTTCCATATGATTCAAATACCATGTTAATAAAACTGGAACTCCTAGAATTTGCATGTTTATAGGCAGAGAAAATCCTAGAAGATTAACCATTTCTTTTCTGATAGGCAAGAGCAATGAACATGGACTTTCTAGCTTCTTAAAAACAGTCAAAAGCCCCCTCAACAGAGGATGGGGCAGCCAGGGGATTGATGGCTGGGGAGGGGCCAGGATAGATGCTATTCCAGGGTGGGATGTGTGCCAGGTGAACTCGGGAGGTAAGAGTGAAATAATCACATAATTACAGAAAATCAGGTTTCCTTGGAAGGTGTAGAGAAGCTGGTTAGAAGAAGTAAATAAAAAAGGAAATAAAGACTCAAGTCACAGGCCTTCAGCACATGCCTTTGGGATTTGAACTTACCTCTAATTCAGTCAGAAGCTTCCACATGCCTTAGGGAAATAATGGTGTGTGCGTGCGTGCGTGCGTGCATGCGTGTGTGTGTGTGTGTGTGTGTGTGTGTGTGTGTGTGTGTGTTGGGAGACACCAAAATTTTTTGGTCCAAATTTTGGGATTTGATGAAGGAAGTCCTGGGCTGTCCATTGAGCATGTGGTTCAGGTGAGAGCTAGTCCAGATGTCCTCTGTGGTGCTTGGCTTTGGATAGGGACGGTCTGTATCTGCACCTGCTCTTGCTCTCTGAATTTGGTCTTGATGCCTGTCACCCTGGCTCTTTTTCATATTTTGTCCTGTGTTCTTTGCAAGATCTCTGGCACAGGAAACCACAGGACTGGTCTAGAACACCCACATGTCTGCTCTGCGTTTTCACACAGTAAGGAAGGGGGATGCTGCACTCTGAATGCTTGTGGACGTTGTTCATCTTCAGGACAACGATGCCGACACAGTCAACGTCTATCCTTGCCCAGTGGCTTTGGACTCTTGCTCATAATTTCTTTAAGACTTTACTTATGCCCACTCTTTCCCACCAGTTACCAGTTCTATTTTCTTGGGCTTGGCTTTACTTTGAGGTAAAAAACCAAAACAAAACAAAACAAAAAACCATGTCTGGTTTTGACTTAATGACATTAGAAAGTCTTGGTCATGCTTCAGGAGGGTTTTTCTATTGCTTCATCTCTCACAGTCCTTCCAATTTTATCTTCCAGGGGAGGTGAGAGGATCTGTTTCACTTCTGCCCGTTTCTTGTGGAAGGCTGGCATGCTCTTCAAGCAACCTCAGCAGCTCATTTTGTACTAATCATTGCTGACATCATTAAAATTGTCACCAAACTCCTCCCAACGTGTCCCGATTACATTTTATCACATTCCTGGATGAAATTCTCAAGAATAAAGAAATCAACTTTGTTATTTTTTATTAGATGGTCTTTTAATAAAAAAAAACCCAGAGCTAGATATCAGTATGAAAGCTGAAAGATCAGAGAAGCAGAGCAGCTGGCCACTAGTTCTTACCTCTATGAAATCCTCAGCCTAAAGAGTGAGTTCCTGTGTCCTCACGCCTTACATACCTTTCTCTGCCCTGCCATATTACTTCCTAGGATTAAAGGCGTGTGTGCTTCCCAAGCAAAGGCATGAGATCTCAAGTGCTGGGATTAAAGGTGTGGGCCACACTGCCTGACCTCTATGTCTAATCTAGTAGCTGGCTCTGTCCTCTGATCCTCAGGCAAGTTTATTAGGGTACACAATATATCACCACACAACTTGATCAAAACTGCACTGCAGGGGAATTACTAATATCCTGTATGAGAAATCTCCCACTAATGTTTATTGGGGTGTAAGAAGTTGATGAGAGGCACCCCTCTTTTCCTCTTTTGCTTTTTAGCTTATCTAAAAGCATGACCTAGAGGAATTTAAAAATCAAGATAAGTCATTGTGAAAATGTTCATTTCAGAATACACTGTGGTCCATGGTCCACTAGATTTCCTCCTTTTTCCTCCTCCTACTTTGCATTTACCTTCTACTCATCATCTGCTCTCTGGTCTCTCTTGCAGCCCTCCTCATCTTCCTGGAAAGACTTCCCAGTCCCCCTTTTGATTGACAGGAGCTGCCGTTCCTCTTGTTTTTACTTCTGCTCCAGATATTGTTTTCATCCTCTGCTCTGGGGATGGGGAGAGGCGTGAAGGACACTAAACACGTGCCAAGAAGGATGAACACATTAGGCAGTTTTTAAAAATATACACAAATGTAAGTGGCATCTGGCCACAGCTCTCCCTGCCCTCTGCCTGCCATCCCTCACCCCATGCTTGCTTTCCCAGAACAGATCGTGCCTACCGTTTATTTTTAAGTGACTTGTTTGACCCTCTTAGGTTTGGCTTTGGCTTGGTGAGGAAGACAGCACCATTAGGCCTGCCTTTGGTAGGTTCACGGTCATGCCATGCCTTGAGCAGCAGGTGGAGTGTCTGCAGCAGTCAGCTGCTTGCCGAGAACCCAGATGACATATCTTCCAGCAGGATGAATCACTGTAATCGTGAAGCTAGGAGAGTAGGAGGTCTAATTACAGGACTTCGATAATTCTGAAACTGCACATACTGAGGCAGAAAACTAAATAACCCAGCTTAGTGAGAAAAAAAAAAACATACGGGAAACACATCCATGTTTATCTCAAGTACAACGTGTTCACCTCCTCCTAATAGGCCTCAGGTCTGATAATGTTGATTTCCTCTCTCAGAGAAAAAGTTAAAATGGAGTCACTATGATGGCAAAGGAAGTGTCAGGCTTGTTCTTTTCCCAGAGCATGGCGGCTCACGTGGTGACACCTGAACCAGTTGCTTTTGGAATTCACGTATGCGTCTTCCCCCAGATGGGGCCAGCTGCTGTCCAGTGAAGTAACTGAAGTCTCCCTCACCCCAGAGTCCGTTCGGTTCAAGTGGTAGTGTCAGGATGACCCAAGCCGTGATGACTTCTTTGTCTGGACCCTCTTGAGGGCAAGTCCTTTGACTGCCCATGCTACAGTTTCCTCTAGAGATTCAGGCGAGCATGCAGGCAAAGTGTGGAGCACGGACGGGATCCTGATGGCAACCTGGTGTTGGGGAGAGCAGGGAAGGGAGGCTCTGGAAGATAGAATGTATTCAGTCAATAGTTCTGGATAGGAAACATACAGGAGGATCCAGGTATCCTGGATACCTGGATAAATAAACACAACAGCAGAAGATGGTGAGAGAAGGTAGCCTCCATGGTGGGGAAGCCTAAGGGAGTAATGGAGACTGCATTAAACTGTGCTGAGGAATCCTGGCTACAGAGGCTTCCTCCATAGGGCTCAGACAGAATGCTAAGTCAAGCACAACTTGCTCTTCTCCGGTCTCCTGAGTTTCAAAAAATGAAAACTAATTTGAAGAGCTAAGCAGGTGAAATAGTATTTGACTGAAGTGTTATGCTATCCAACAACTCAACATTTTAAAATAGGGGAGGGTTTTCAGGATGCAGAGCTAACAGAAGAAGCCCAGGGCTTCCCATGTCTGTTTATTTCCCCTTCACAGCACGCCCTTGCATGTTCTTTTCTTGATCCTCTAATTTGGTGTCTTACATTTCTATTGCTGTGTTAAAACACCATGACCAAGGCAACTTATAGAAGAGCTAGTTGGTTTGGGGCATGAACCACAAGCAGGAAGCAGAGAGAGTTAATGTAAGTCTTTAAATCCTCAAAGCCCGCCTCCATTGATGTGCTTCCCCCAACAAGGCCACACCTTCTAAACCTCCCAAATAGTGCTATCAATTGGGGACTAAATATGGAAATGCATGAGCCTATCATGGACTTATCATTCAAACCATTACACACTGGTTACCCTTTATGAAGAGAAATAAAGGGATATGTCTCAGGTCCTTTTAAAGAGAAAAAAAATAGAAACAGGTAACCTCTGCATCTTCAATGGCCATCTCATCAATGCCCAAGCAAGGATCCTTCAAAGGGCAGAGAGAGATGTGTTGTTCTTTGTCTTTGAAGTACATACCCAATGAACACTGTGCCACACACAGAGAACCTAATTCACAGGTGATAATTGTCAGGTCCACAGGAAACTCCATTTCCCCAAATTCTGGTGATTAGACAAAAGCCAGCATTCCTCTGGAACTTGTGAAGCCGGTTCCCCTTTACCAAAGGAGCCATTTCCCTTACCACTGACAGAAGGGACAAGTGGCTACTTGTGGAGACTATTGGCATGCCACATGCATGCTGGCCTTCAGGCTCCCTTACAGTGTCACAAGTACCTGTTGCATATTTCAGAGTCAATGCTGGCATCCTGGCTCTTCTCACCTCTACCCCTACTCTGAACTTCTCCAGCTCCCTGGAGAGGCTCCCCTTTCCCCAGCTACTCACTTTTATAACCCTGCTATTTCGGGCACGCGCCTTCTCTTTCATCCTCTCTTTCACCTGTACTTCCTTTGTCTTCATCTTTTGCTCTCCACCTCTCTCTCTCTCTCTCTTTCTCTCTCTCTCTCTCTGTCTCTCTGTCTGTCTACTCTGCCCCTTCTTCTCTCCTTGCCAGGTCCAGTATGCTGGTCATGTTCATTCAGTCCACTCTACTCTCTCTGCCCTGGACTCATTCAGATGCCCCAGGCTGTCCTCTCTCCCATGGCTATACTAAAAGCTTTCTCTTTAACCATACCGTGGAACAGTCTTGTCAGTATTTTGTACGAAAATCTTCACTTGCTTCATGAAATAGAAACAAGCTCCGTTTCTTTAGAAGATACAGAAGCTGTCTGCATATGGCAGAGATTGTATGTACTTTCCTGCTGGCCAGAGGACTCAAGACTAAAATGCCATGTTTGAATGTGCATAGGCATGCATGCCTCACAATTTCTTTGCCATCTGCCAATCCCATGTCCTTCCTTTTATTCCACATGGTTGTCCTACCTACGGCTTGCATTTGTGAACGCTGTCCTAAACGTACATTTTTGTTTTAAGGCCAGCCATGGTAAATATGAACTTGGCACCACATAATCCTATCTTCTCACTATAAATTCTAGCAAATGAAGTTTGCTTTAAAATTTCATTCTTGTTTAATGGAAAGTGATATGTAGTGAGTTAATCACTTCAGTTCATATGTTTTTGAGAAGCTTCTTTTCTTCCGTCTAAAGACTGCCAAACATCTTCTCACCCTGACACCACTAATAACTTAGAGTCATTTTAATTCAGCATGAGGCCACAAATGCTTAGTTGGAGAGGGGAGCAGAAACAGTGTTGAAAGCATTCAAAACTTTATTCTATGCTGGCGTAGAAGGCCCTCCCTCTGTGATGTCCTATTGCCAGTTGCTTGAGGCTTGCATGTGCTGCGCCTGCTGTCTGTAGACATTTAAATCTCTGGCTTCTACTATATGGCAATGTATGGATTCAGGTCAGTCCTAACTAAATCCTTCCCCACCATCTCTGCTAGAAGTATTTGGGATACTGATCATAGACTGATGTTAGGACTGACTGCCTTGGGAGACTCAGAGTCTTGCCAGGTTCCTGAACTCCATAGAACCCTGTATCAGGATAGAGGCCTCATATCAGCTCCAGAGGACCTCTGTCTCTGAATTTTCTTCTTTGTCATCCATGGAAATGTTGTATTCTATTATAATGTATTTTCCTGCCACAGAGGTAATAATTAGAATTACTAATTTACTTCCTTTCCCCCTCCCTACTCTTCATCTACTCCTCCTCCTTCTTCTTCAATACATTCTCTCTAGCTTTACCTGTCTTCATCAGCTGTCTATAAGGGGTAGAGGGTCTGGCTGGAAAGTAGCATCTTTTATAAAAGGAATACTAAGGAGAAGAGTCAGTGTGTATTCAAATTCTAGTTTTTAAACTCAGATTATTCACCTAGCTGGTAAGGAGGATTGCAAGCTGCAGTTTGGTATTTGTTTATCTGTCAATTTTTATTTAATGTGTACGTGTAGATGTGTATATATGTGCACACATGCACATTGTGTATGTATGTCTGAAGACAACTTGTAGGAGACATTTTTCTTCCTCTACCATGTGGTTTCCAGGGATGTAACTCAGCTTGTCAGGCTGGGTGCCAAGCACCTTCCCCTGCTTGGCCATCTTTCTGACCCTGTGATATGGTTTTGAGAAAGGACGATCTAGATCTCTCTAGAATAACAGCTAGCAAGATCAACAAATAAGCAGATTCCTCTCTGGTGCCTCCAGGAAGGTGCCCTGCTCACTCATGTCAACCCAGCGTCTCTCATACGTGGAGGGCCTTGGGAAGAGGAGGATGATCAGACATTTCCTCCATGAGCTGATCCTGCAGGTGTGGGAGGGCACGTGTGCCACTCACCTTCCTTTCTTTAGTTCATGCTTGAGGAGGAGCAAGAGGTGGAAAATGGAAGAGAGCACCAGGAACAGAGAAGATCAGACTGTTCCCTTTTCCCCGGCACAGAGTCACAGGAAAAAGGGCTGAGATGTCCCAATTGCTCCATTGGGAGGTCACTGAGCTGGAGGCCAGTGGGTCTGTTAAGGGTTGATGTTAGGACCCAAGGGGAGGTGAGAGAATTCTGAACCTACAGCCTACAGAAGCTGAGCAATGTTGGGTCCATGAAAGACGACCCCCGGAGTCTAAGGATAAGTGTGGTTCGCGCTAGCTTGAGACGGAAAGCCACAAAGCACAGGACACCCAGGAGGACTATGGCCACTGCTTTAGGCCTGCCGGGGTACTCAGCATTCTAGTACAGTGGCCAAGGGCCTTTTACCTTCGATGCCACCAGCGACCTCCATGACTGACTTCCATGCCCTGTCTGAGCATTGCTTCTCAGACTGAGCGCTAGTTCAGGGGGATATTTAAACTACCGAGTTAGCTTCTGTCTAAAACAGATAGAGCAGAAACAGAGGGTTTGAAAGAAAGGTTGCATTAATCACAGGTAAAATAATATTTTATTCCCCTTGCACATGTGAGTCGTAACAGGTTAGACTTTGACCTTGTTATACAGGTCTCTATGTGGGAAGAATCTGATCCTCTTTCTAAGAAGTCAGCAAAAGAGTTTTAGCTGGGAAAATTACACAGGCCTTTAAACAAAAAAATTGTCATTTAGAAAATTCTTTTACGTAGTGTACGGAATGGTGCAAGCCAGCCGTGAAATGCTGCACTCTTTTATGAAGCCAGCTAGGAGTCTTTGCTTCCTTATTATTTTATGCACATGGCTTTTCACCATTTAGAAAGCAGTTTGCATGAGAAATCTCATTATATTGTCTTGCAGATAGGGATTCCTGTGAGATAGATGAGGATTTTCTCTGTGTAGGACTAAGGCAGACGCCCTAACTCACCAGCCTTACTTGGTCTAATCCAAATTTCTGTTAAAGTAGTATACACATTTATGGGCATCACAAGGTGTTTCAATAAACATATACATTGTGTAATGTTCAAATAAGAATAAACATATCCACCATCTCAAACAGTATTGCAGCTTTGAGCTGGAAGCATGTAAGGTCCTTTCCTCAAGTTTTTTTGAATGGACATTATCATTATCCATAGTCCCTGGATGTGAGGATAGGGCAGTAGTAATTCCTGGGGTATAGGGAAGGTGGAGATATGCAGCAGCTGCCCTGACACACATCTCCAAGAGACGTGGACTGAGAATGCCTTGACATATTGTCAGGATGAATGTCTGTAGTGGGGCCCATCGAACTGTGTTACGTATGAAATCATGAGGTATTCAAAAATGTATTTCTAGTGAACCAACTCAGTCTGGTGAACAAGACAAGTATGAACAACTGCCAAAGAAATGCGGAGGTATGAAAGAAAGTGGAAGTCAGGCAGGCAAATAGCTAGTTTGCTGGATCACAAATGATAGGAAGCGGAGGTGGTATATCCGGAGATAAAAATGGGGCAAATTAAAAGAACCCATCCCCCTTGGACCATTAAAAACACCAGAGGCCATAAAATGTCAAGAATCCTGCTCCCTCTCCAAACAGTAAAAGAAGAAAACCACCTGAAATAGCGTACAGGGCCACATTAATCAATTTAAGAAACCAATAAGAGGCGGAGCTGTGAACTCATACCTGTTATGGCAGCACTCAGGAGGCTGAGGCAGGAGGATTGCAAATTTGGGATCAGCTTGGGGCTACATAGTGAGATTTTATCAAAACATATAAAAACCAAAATAATTTCAACACAACAAAAATTAAAGTTACAGGACCATTGCTTTTATGATTCTAGAAGCAAAAAAACCCCCAGTATTTTCTATAGAAAGAAAATTTGTAAATATGATTAATTATAGTTTCTCTCAGGAGCACAGTGACAACAGAAAATTTATTAGTGTGGTTTACATTTACTGATGAAAGGCAAAGGACTAAAGGATCTGGGAATCGCTCAATGTTTCTAACTGTGTTTTCTAAAAAAATTACCTTTTGAGGAGATAGGCTAGAAAGTTGAACTTTTTTTTTTTTTGGTTTTTTGAGACAGGGTTTCTCTGTGTATCCCTGGCTGTCCTGGAACTTGTTCTATGGACCAGGTTGACCTCAGACTCACAGAGATCCTCCTGCCTCTGCCTCCTGAGGGCTGGGATTAAAGGCATGCGCCACAACCGCCTGGCTTGGAAAGCTGAACTTTTAATTTTTATTCTGATGGCTATTCCTAAACAGATAAAAACCATGTTTATGCCTATGGATTAACAAAGGGCACCGGTGCCTGTGTTTGCCCACCCCTCTCTCCTTTCTAGCGCTACCTATGTTTACTTGGTTCTTTTGTTGTGTCTCAAGGAAATTTTCCTTTTTCTTCCCCGGGTTGCAATTTGTGGCGCTAGGGGCTTTTCGTCTTCTCCGCCTCTCTCTCCCTCTCTCCTCTCTTTTTCTCTTTATTCGGACTCATATGAGTTTCTTCTGCCTCCTTCCCGTCTCTCCCTGCTTCCTTCTGCATCTGTTTCACTGTCCCCCCCTCCAACAGCGCCATGCCGGCGGCGTCTTTACTGACATCTTCCTAGCAAGCCTGAGGGTGTCTTCAGTGTACCGTCGCCTTTGAGCATCATAAGAGGCAACGTTCTGAGATGAACAGGCTTTCTTTCCGGCAGCTTGGTGTTGGCACACTTCCTTCGCGTACCCTACGCGGCTGAACAATCTTAATCAGTTTCAGGTTTGCTTTTTGAGATGAGTTTCTCCTGATGCCCTTCAGACGTCTTTTGCTTTTGGAAAGAACATCGTAACAGTGAGTCTCCAAAGTGACTTTGTCCCCTGCAACATCGTGGCTGTCTAAACTCTCAGGGTGTGTGTGTGTGTGTGTGTGTGTGTGTGTGTGTGTGTGTGTGTCTGGAGTTCTGGGAAAGACCCTTTCCTGGTACTTCTCTTCTGCCTTTTATCTTCACTGTCTCTGTTTCTGGATCTTCTTCCGTCTGATGTTTCCTGGGAGGGTCCCTCGGTCCTAACTTTCTCTTCCTCATTTATAGTTTTACTTTTTTTATTCTGGCATTAATCTCTACTACTGAGTTTTCATTTCATTTCACTCATTTTTTTTTTTTTTTAAGGCAGGGTCTTGCTCTGTAGTCCAGGCAGGCCTCTAACTCACAGCCATCTCCTGCCTCACCTCTCACGTGTTGGGATTACAGGTGTGAGAATACAACACGTGAGTTTACATTTCCGTGCAGTGTCTTTCATAAGCCATTTTTTTTTTTCCAGAGCTGAGGACCGAACCCAGGGCCTTGCACTTTCTAGGCAAGCGCTCTACCACTGAGCTAAATCCCCAACCCCGCCAATTTTTTAAATTAAAGAAAAAAACACTTTCCTGCCACTGCTTCCTGTGTCCCATGTTTTTTTTTTTGTTTGTTTGTTTTTGTTTTTGTTTTTGTTTTTTGACAGGGGGGCTTTTTGAGACAGGGTTTCTCTGTATAGTCCTGGCTGTCCTGGAACTCGCTTTGTAGACCAGGCTGGCCTCCAACTCACGGAGATATGCCTGCCTCTGCCTCCCAAGTGCTGGGATTAAAGGCGTGTGCCACCATTGTCTGGCTTATTTTACTTGTTTTATGCTGTCAGTTTTGTGTGACGATTATGTCTAGTTTAACTGCCTTCTTCCTTAGGGTCTCCTTGAGATAGGCTGCTCTGATTGTACTTGGCTGATGGTCCTGTCTCCTGTTGCCCCAGATTGGGGCTCTATGGGCAGAGAACATCATTTGATATCACTGTGGGCTCATTAGCCCTGGGGCACAGAATGGAAGATTAGGCACAAGGAAGTTGAAGTTGTGTGGTTCTTGGTGAATAATTTCCCAAGAAGATGCTCCTATGCTCCTATACATCATCTGTTAGGGATGACCTGGGTATGGCTAATCTGGAGTGATATTCTTTTGACTTAGGGATTTTGTTGAATGAGCATGAGTGCTTTTCTGAGTCTCATGATAGAGTCATTTGTAGAGTGGAACATGAAGCATTAACAGAGTTAAAGAAGATAAGTGTGAAACCTTAATGGAAGGCAAAGCTAATATCATTGATACACTAGGAAAACAAAAGGCCGCTTGAGCTATCTGAAGCAGAAAGAAATATTTGTGTATATTAAAATATAAATCATGAAACATCTTTATCTGTAGCGCTAGCTTTTTATTAAGCAATGGTTCTTTATTAAACAGCTTGAGGGAAAACATATCACATTCTTTTAAACCCGTTGCTTTATAGCTGGTCAGTCTCATCAAACTGAAGACGCTGTCTTGAAAACCATCAGGAACTCATCATCATCAGCTTTTCCTTCTTCCTCCTCTCCTTCTTCCTCTCCTTCCTCCTCCTCCTCCTCTTCTTCTTCATCATCATCTCTAATAATCAAGCCAGATGTATCTTCAGATAAGCAACTCATTATCATTCCAATTCGTTGCAAAGTTGTGCATGCATGCCCATGTGAGGGCCAGAGGAAGGCAATGGGTGTCTTCTTTCATCTCTCGTAGGTTTACCCCTTTAAGAAAGAATCCCTCACTGAACTGGAAGTTCACCTTTTTGGCTAGGGTAGTTGACCAGAGAGCTCCCAAGACCTGTGTGTCTCAGCTTCCCAGTGCGGGGATCCCAGGCATATGCAGCCATGACTGGAGTTTTACATACATGCTGGAGCTTCTGACTCAGGTCCCTGTGCTTTCAGAAAGTGGTTTGATCTGCTGTGTCGGTCAGTTTTGTCAGCTGGACACAAACTAGAGATACCTAGGAACAGGGAACCTCAACTGAGGAATCGCACCTTTAGACTAGCCTGTGGGCATGTCTGTGGGGCGTTTCTGGATTGATAATTGATAAAGAAAGGCTTAGCCACTGTGGGTGGTGTGTTCCCTGGAAAGGTGGACCTGGGTTTTATAAAGGAAGGGCTGACTTTGGCCCTTGAAGCAAGCCAATATTTCTCCATGGTTTCTGCTTCAGTTCCTGTCTTTCTGCTCTAGACTCTGTTAATGAAGGACTGGAACATGGAAGTATAAGTAAAACAAACCTTTTCTGCACCAAGTTGATTTGGGTCAGATGTATTATCTCCCCGATAGAAACACAACTAGATCACTCACAGAGCCATCTCCCCAGCCCGTGTTTTAATTTGAAATATTTCAGTTACTCATTTTCTTCTCTATCGACTCATTTTCTAATACTCCCTCTGACACATAAATTAGTTTGTGTTAATTTCAGGAGGAATAATTTAAAACACAAGTGTGCTGATGTTTAGAGCAGAGATAAAGGTAAACAACGGCTTTAATAGAAAATCACATTTCTGGAGGGGTGTGTGTATCTGACATAGTAAATCTCACAGCACCAAAAATATCCCATAAAATCCAAAGTAGGAAATCTACACAAAAATCTAGAGAAGCTGGTAATGCATGTATAATCAAGTTAAGTGTCATCATCAATTTGGATTTGAGTAATGACTTTAAAATGTGTGTGTGTGTGTGTGTGTGTGTGTGTGTGTGTGTGTGTGTGTATTTTCAAAAGTAAGGTAAAGAATGAGACCAGGAACCTTATCCATTTTAACTTCACACCCTTGGATCTAGGTGTCCCTGGTACCTAGTAGTGGTTCAATAACAATTTCAGAGAGTTAAATGAAGATGTGGACTGTCTTTGTTATGGTTGCTATTGCTATGAAAAAAAAATCATGACTAAAAGCAATGTGGAGAGGGACAGGTTTATTCCATTTCTGCTTCTATATCACAGTCCATCGTTGAAGGAAATCAGAGCAGGAGCTAAATCAGTGCCCCTTCCCTGGAGAGCTTCTAAGGCTTGCTCATCTTTTTTTATAACCCCCACAGTCACCTGTCCAGGGTTGGCACCACCCACAGTGAGCTGTACCCTCCCACATCAATCATCAATCAATCAAGAAAATAATGCACCACAGGATCTCCCACAGGCCAATCTGGTTGGGGCATTTTCTCAGATGAAGTTCCCTCTTCCAAATGACTCAGGCTTGGGTCAAACTGACAAGAAACTAGCCAGCCCATGGATTTAACCTATGGTGGCAAGGCTTACTACAAACTGCCATAGGCTGACATTGCTATGTAGAAAAAGAGAGCAGATTTGGCAGTTACACAGAATTTCAATCACAAGACTTCGGTTTACTAAATGGATTAGTTATCAATTGCATTACAACAAGTTGTCCCAAAGCTAAGACTTATAATTATCTACTACACAAGTTTCAGTTACAGGAATCCTGCTGTATCCTGTTTTTGGTCTGGTGTATCAGCAGCAGTCCAGATGTTGGCGAGGGCTACTGTGTTCTCAGGACTGATTTGGGTAGATTTCCTGTTGAGTCATTCACACGTTTATTGTTAGGGTTTAGTGTAGTTAGGGTTCTTGTGGAGTATCTGAATAAGACCTTATTTTTATGCTGGCTTTTGGCCAGAAGCCACCTCAGTTCCACGGCATGTGGACCTACCCATAGGGCCAGCTCCCATTATAAAAGCTGGCATTATTAGGATGGGCAAGCTAGACGTGCAAGAGAGTGTCATCAAGGTGAAAGTCACAGTGTTGGGAAATCCAGTCTCAGAAGGGACAGCTCATCACTGTCACCATACTCTGGGGGTTCACAGAGAGTCCGTAGTCAATGTGAAGACAGAGGTCATTGTAGTCCATTCTAGAACGCTGCTCTCAGGGGAAGCCTCGTGACTGCAGTAACTTACTTCTGTTCTTTTGTTTACTTTCCTCATCCACAAAATAGGAATATTAATGAGATAATATGAGCCTTCCTGTTAGGGCTCTTATGACAAACATAATGAGAATGTACACGTCAGTGACTGAGCAAACTGCTAGATACAGGACCAAACCCAGGCCAGTAACGCTGCTGATTACTCCCGCTGTATGCGGGATTACACCTTGTAGGTAGATGTTTATTTACAGACTAAGTGAGGATTAGATGATGTCCGTGGGACCCAAGGAAGCTGTTGAAAGCTTTCCCTAGGAGCCTATTGACTTCTGTTTCATTCTCAACGCACCAACATTGTTTGACTCAGTATGATTCTTACCCTTGAATGCCTCCTTAAGGATCATATTTTGAAAAACTTATTATTATGAAGGAATTATTTGATCATGACTGTTTAGGGAAAATCAATTGACGGCAGGCAGACACTTTATCAACGCCTCCCTTCAGTTTGCAGGAGGTGGGGTGAGTTCGCTGGTTAATCTCTGCTACCTCTTGTAGTTTGTAATCTTAGGATCTAATTTCCGTTTTGTTTTGAAGTCTGCTTAGCTGAATGGTTGTACCAGCTGGTTTTTTTCTTTGGCTTCTCTTTGCTTGATTGGCTGTCTTCTTCCCCACGCCCCCGCCTCCCGCCCTGCCCCGCGCCCCGCCCTGACCCTTGGTCTGAGTGTCTTCAAGGAGGAATTGGATTTAGTTTTTAGATCCAGTCAGCCAGTCTGCGTCTCTCACCATGGAACTGAGGCTGTTTCTACTTTAAGGTTAGCATCAAACCATATCTACCAGTTCTTTTTTTCTTTTAAATTGAAAATTGAGGTTTTTTTTTCATACAATACATTCTGACTATGGTTACCCCTCCACCAACTCCTCCCATATGTTCCCCATCTCCTTACCAAACCAAATCCACACCTGTTTTTGTTCTCTCTCATTAAAAAACAAACGGCATCTAAAAAATAAAATGAGATAAACTAAAAACAAAGAAACCAGAATGTGATGAAAGACACAAACAACAGGAAAAAAAAGAGCTAAAGAGGAAGCACAAGAAGTCATCTAGATACAGAGACACACACATTTGCACATGCAGAAACCCCATAAAACTGCAACACCAGAAACCATGATACATAAGCAAAAAGACCTCTAAGGTTTTAAGGAAATGCCCAGACAAAGCCTTATAAGACAAAAACAAAACAAAAAACAAACAAACAAAAAACCAAACAAAAACAAAAACAAAGAAAGAAAACAACAACAACAACAAAAAGCCAAAAACATTGAATTCATTTTGTTTTGGCCATCTACTGCTGGCCTGGGGCCCACCCTTCAGTGTGGTTTGTGTACCTGGTGAGACTCCATTGGAGAAAACTAGTGTTCCCTTTGTGAGTGGTTATCAATTGGCGATATCTATTGACTCTTACAATTTCGTTGGCTGGTTGGATTACAGCAGTTCTTTTGTTTACCCCTCACTTGTAGTAAGGGTCATCTGTAAAGGTGAGCGCCCGTGGCCTTATCCTAAATGTATGTCTCTTGCTTTGTTTACAGTTTTGACTTGGCCTCTGATTTCCCCTCCCTCTGCCACGGCTGGACATGTGAAAGAGCTGGATTGTGAAAGACGCCTAAGCTCCCATCTAGAGTGCTCTAGGTCTACACAGTCCCAGGACACTCTGCAGGGTGAGAATATATACTGCAAAGCTAAGTGTGGCCAGCAGAGGGTGCTGGTGAGCGCAGGAGGAAGGCCACCCCAGGGAAGGCAGTTCTCTAGGACAGACACCATAAAGCACAAGCCAGTCAAGAGTTCACAAGATCCACTTATCCTCTCCCGCCTGAGATGGGCGGGCTCCAATGTTTGAGATCCTAGAAAGGACATCACTCTAGCATTGGTTCTCAACCTGTGGGTCGGGACCCCTTAGTGGGGGTCTACTGACTCACAAGGGTCGCCTAAGACCATCGGAAAACACAGATACGATTACGATTCATAACAGTAGCCAAATGACAGTTATGAAGTAGCAACGAAAATAATTTTGTGGTTGAGGGGCCACCACAACACGAGGAACTGTATTAAAAAACGGGTTGCAGCATTAGGAAGGTTGGGAACCACTGCTCTAACACTTTATTCTCTTTTTGTTAATTCCTTTTCTTCCCTTTGTCTTCTACTCCCCTCCCCTCTCTTGGGATTGCCTCATTTTCTTGTCACTACATTTAGCAGTGTTTTTGCTTCATCGTTTTTAAGAAGTTATGCTTGTAGTTGTTATTCCCTGCCCTTCAGCTGTCTAATTTGGGGGACACGTTTTTCATCTGTGTGCATTTCTGAAGCTCTTTTTCGAATACACCTACATTTCCTTCTTCTGAACCTTTCCCTGGATCGCAGGGAGGGACAGCTTCTAGCCTGCCCTCTCCATCTGTGCCCAGAATGTCTTATCTCAATGTAATAAAATCACAAGCTAATAAAAGGGGCCCCGTTCGCGCAGCACACAGCGTGAAGAGAAAACCAACGCATGCGCGCTTCCTGTTGCATTATTTACTCTCCAGGCTCGGCTGCGCACTAGAATTACCCCAGGAGCTGGAAAGCTGCAGCCACGTCCAGGACACACCTGAAACCGGTTAAGTCACGTTCCCGGAAAGTGGAATCCAGATTGTTAAGCTTTTAAAAGTCTTGGGTGACTCTCCCAGACAGCCAAGCTTGAGACTCCTTGTATTCAATGGCTTTCCCCCAGATGGGTGGGGAAAGTAACTAAGGATTATGGAGCTGGGGGTTGAAGATGATTCTTGGACTTTTAAGGAGTTGTGTGATCAGGAGCAGTTACTGCCTGCCGCTAAACCACGGGCTCTCAATCTGTGGGTCGCGACCCCTTTGAAGCCATCTAACTCCCCAAATATTTACAGTATGATTCACAACAGTAGCAGAAGTACAGTTGTGAAGTAGCATGAAAACAATTTTATGGTTGGGGGTCACCACAACACGAGGGTCGCAGCGTAAGAAGGTTGAGAACCACTGATCTAAACCTTTGGAATGATGTTAAGGATGACATGGGTCTGTGGTAAAAATGAAATGAAATAAGCCATGGAATATTCCGGCACATTGCCTGGAACGTTGATAGAGCCGATGAGCTCTTGAGTTTCTTGCACATGCTCAGTACAAGATGTTTGATTATTTCTAGAAGCCTCCAAGCGTCCATTTCTGATTAGAAGTGGGAACCACTATGAGGCCCCATAGAGTCTCTCAAATCATTAATTTATTCAATTATTTTTTTTTTTTTGGTGTGTGTGTGTTTTTGTTTTTCGAGACAGGGTTTCTCTGTGTAGCTTTAACACCTTTCCTGGAACTCACTCTGTAGACCAGGCTGGCCTCGAACTCACAGAGATCCGCCTGGTTCTGCCTCCCGAGTGCTGAGATTAAAGGCGTGCATCACCACCCGGCAATTTATTCAATTCTTAAAGATGGTGCATTGGGACCCACATTTCTATGAGAACCTGACAATATTTGACAACAGAATCATAAGTCATGTATCCTGGGGGTAGCCCAGGACACTTAGCCACCAGGCGCAGGCACATAGTTATTTGGTGCTTTGATTGGTTAATATTGGTGGTTGAGCAGTGACCATTTACATGTTTTATAGATGGTTAAAAAAATTCACCGTAGAATTCTCTCCCACTTATAGCTGGTTTATTTGTCTTTCACAGGTGTAGGCAGCAGGGTCGTTTGAGTTAGCCTTTTAAGTGAGCGTTTAATGGGGATGAGTAATTGCTTGCAGCTGCGTGTGTTGAAGAGGTTTATTTTTCTTCTGGTAGGGGACAGGATAATTTGCCAGACAACTTTGGAAAGTGTAGTCTTGGTTGTCCCCGTGTGCTTGAGGATGACTTGGCCTTATTGCCTTGCATGGATGCTTTCTTCTCTCTGTTTACATCCTGCTCGCTGGGGTTATGCAGTCAGATTTATCTTTGGAAGAGGGCTTTACCTACTTCGACATAGAAGGGAGCAGTACAGTGATTTGGAATGAAGATAAACATGACAGGTTTTCTAAGGACAAAGATGGCAATTTAAACACCTGGGCCAGTCCACCTGAACAGCCCAACATCTTTCAACACAGAGGTATTGGGAAGTAATGGACGTAGTTTGAGAGTTCAGGTGTGGATCCAATGACTGCTTCGATGATTCAGTGGGACTCTGGTATGATATATTTGGGATACACTTAGCTAACCTCTTCAGATTTTATTGAAATTTCCCCCCAAAACAAACGAGCCTCCACAAAACTAGTTCACTTGTTGTCTGGGAGGCAGAATAAACATGTGTCTTGGGATGTAGCCATGATAGGAATGTTACAGAAAGATGGGAGGGGAGGGATTCTTTCTGGCAGTGCAGATGGAATCATGGGTAGAAAGAGTTCCCAACTATGTAGCTGTCTTTGGACCCAGTTTCCTCTAGGACATGGCAGAACCATAGGGGACTCTGGAACAGAGGATGACAACAAGGCTCCTCTGGCAGGATCAACCTCAACTTTGATTTCATCTCCTGAGACTGGAGTTTCAAGTGTTAGGTTCTGCCTGGACAGAGGGCATGGATACTTAGGGATTGGTGTGGGCAGCAGGCAGATGTTATGGGGGGGTGTCAGATGCAAGTGCCCCTGGTTAAGGGTCTTGGTCAAGCTACTCAGTTTTGTGATGTCTTTGTTACCTATTCTAGAAATACAATTGGAAAATACCCATCTCATAAACATTGAAAATAATATACACAATCCCTGGCATATAATGGGAATAAGAATAGGGCCTAGCCTCTGCATAAGTGAGACAGTTGTGTAGCTTGATCTGCTTAAGGGGCCCCTGGCAGTAGGATCAGGGTCCATCCCTGGTACATGAGTGGGCTTTATGGAGCCCACTACCTATGGTGGGACACCTCGCACAGCCTTGAGGCTTGGAGAGGGGCTGGGATCTGCCTCTACTGAATGTACCAGGCTCTGCTGACTTCCCATGGAAGGTCTTACCTTCTTGTAGGAGGGAATGGAGGGTGGGGGGTGAGAAGGCTGGAGGGGGTAGAGAAGGGAAGAGGGAGATCTGTGATTGGTATGTAAAATGAACAAAAAATTTCTTAAAAAAAAGAATAGGGCCTAGGAAAGCAATATAGGAGAGTGTTTTTTTTATTATAAATTATTTCTATTACTAGGCATAAATTGAAAATAGTTCACTCATACCCAAGAAAGTCAATGGTAGATAAAATACCATTTGGAAATTATGAAAAATGAGAATTTTGGTAATTTGCCCTTACAAATTTTATTACTAAGATGTGGTCAAAAGTAAAATTTTCCTCATGCTGTATTATTTTAGCAAACTCTTGAAGTAATAAATAACTTATATTCTAAGCAGTGTTCTCAATACCTTATGTGGATTTTCTCATCTAATCTCACAAATACTATAAAAAAGTGGGGACCAGGGGAAGGTTAAGGTCACAGCTTATGTGTGGTCCAGTGAGAATTGGAACCCAAGCAACTAAATCACAGATAGAATCTTCTACCACTTAGCCACTTCCTTCCTTAAGTAATGTCTGGGGAGAATTCCCCAGTATGTCAGGGAGAATATGAACTTTGAGTATGTATTTGACTCTATGACTTACTCTTAAAACTGCAGGTCAGAATGACCAACTTCTAGAGGAA
>CABHPH010162008.1:0-55133 GCA_902168325.1 Peromyscus nudipes | reverse complement strand
AAAAAACCAATGATATAAGATTTGCAGGCAAATTGATGGAACTAGAAAATATCATCCTGAGTGAGGTAACCCAGACTCAGAAGAACAAGCATAGTATGTACTCACTCATAAGTGGATACTAGATGTACAGCAAAGGATAACCAGACTGCAATCCACAGCTCCAGGGAGGCTAGCTAGCAGGGAGGACCCTAGGAGGGATGCACGGATTGCCCAGCGAAGGAGAAATAGATGAGATCTACATGAGCAAACTGGGGGTAAGGAGGGTAATGGAGGGCAAGGGATGGGGGATGAGAACACAGGGGAACAGGAGGGTTGAGCTGGAACAGACACAGAGTGGGAGAGCAAGGAAAGAGATACCATGATAAATGAAGACATCATGGGAATAGGGAGAAATAGAGTACTAGGGAAGTTCCCAGGATGACCCCACCTTAGACTACTGACAATAGTTGAGGGGGTGCCTAAACTGTCCTACTCCAGTGATCACATGGGTGAATACCCCAGCTGTCACCATAGAGCCCTCATCCAGTGACTGATAGAAGCAGATGCAGAGATCCACGGCCTGGCACCAGGCCGAGCTCCAGGAGTCCAATCAATGAGAGAGAAGAGGGATTCTATGAGCAAAGGACATCAAGATCATGATGGGAACATGTGCAGAGATGGCCAGCCAAACTAGTGGAAACACATGAACTGTGGGCCAACAGCTGTGGAGCCCCCATGGTATTGGACTAGGTCCTCTGGATATGCGAGACTTGTTTAGCTTGAACCGTTTAGCTCCCCCCCCCACCGGGGCAGTAGGATCAGAATCTATACCTGGTGTATGAGCTGGCTTTTTGGAGCCCAGTGCCTATGGAGAGACACCTTGCGCAGCCTTGGTGCAGGAAGGAGGTCTTGGATCTGCCTCAACTGAATGTACTAGGCTCTACTGACTCCCTATGGGAGACCTTGCCTTGGAGGAGGTGGAAATGGGGAGTGGGTTAGAGGGGAAGGCTGGGGGCAGGAGGAGGGAGGAGAGGGGAAATCTGTGGTTGCTATGTAAAATGAATAGAAAATTTCCTAAGAGGAGGAGGAGAAGAAGAAGAGGAGGAGGAGGAGGAGGAAGAGGAGGAGGAGGAGGAGCCATCACACTGGTGGATCCATAGACACAGCTTCATTCCACTGAGTGGATGGATCATCTTTTCTAAAACATATTCACCAATAAAGATTTTGGAATGGAAAACAAACAAACAAACAACAAATAGCAGCAATCAATAGGGCCCCTCAGTAACAGACTGAAAACTTTGAAACCATGAGACAAAACTGCTTTCTTGCTTGTTAGGTACTTTCCTCAGATACTGTCTCAGCGTAGAAACCTGGCCAACACAACAGCCTTTCCAGAGTTTGAGTCCTCACTGCAGCCATTGCCAAACACAAGAAGTTATGAAGTCAACATTCTGTCTCTAAGGGAGACGGTTTCGATATCTTCTAGTGGAATTTTGAAAAATGTTTACATAATTATTATTATATATTCTTTAGTATTTACATGGTAAATGGCTCTTGGACTTCCATTTTAGTATTTTACTGTTTAAAGAGCCATTTATAAGGTAGACTAAGGCACTAATTCTGTCCATGATACTTTGCAGTAGAATGGAAAAACACATTTTCAGTTCCAAACAACTGGCTTATTATTCCTTTAATGGTTTACTTAATAAACCTGCTTTGAACACCTTATACAGGCCAGAATTTGTGATTAAAAATAAAAGAAGATAAGACTGCAAGGAGTTACTAACCATGCCTGTCCCTTCCTTGTCCTGAAATGATTATGACATAATCTGTTATATTTCACGCCATGTAAGGTTCTATGGGAATCCATGGTGTTAGGTAGAATAGCCTTCATGAAAATAACACAAGGATTCAATATATGGCCATATTTGCTACCCTTCAGGAGGATGGGTAGTCATCTTGCATGGAGTTGGCCTAGAAATACATGAGATTTTGACTTAGAAATAACTTATACTACAATTCCTGGGATAAATATTATTTGTAGTTAAATAATCTCTATCCCCCTTTAAATCATTTGCGATATACAGTGAATACTCTGGATGGTCCTGTACTATAGAATCATCATGTAGTAGTCTCATCACTGCTTTAAAATCTTTAGATTCTTCCAATAAGAAAGTGGGTTGAAGAAAGGGTATTGAATCTATGAAGAATCATGCATGAAGTCAAACAAATGTAGGTTTTAAATGATTGTCGAGTTTAGGGATGGATGCCAAAGCAGGCTATCCATCCTAGGAGTAAATCAGCCCTCTGGCCAAGGAGCAAAAAGAGATGAGTCAGGAAACAAGTTCATCCTATAAGGGGAGAGCCCTCAGCACTGTGCTAAGGTTGAAGTCAGCAGGTGAAGACTTGTGAGTAGAGAGTGAAAAGACCCACGACCTTGAAAATTCATGTCACATTGACTATCACTTATCTAAAATGCTCAGAAACAGAAGTGTTTCAAATTTGAGGCTTGGGAGAAAAAAGAGAGGTAATATTTATACACACACACACACACACACACACACACACACACACACACGTGTGTGTGCACATATCTTAATAATGAAACTCAAATGTAAGTACGAAATTTATTTCTGTTTCCTAAGTATCTGTAACTTCAAGTTAATTTTACACAATATTTTCAGTACACTTGGTGTTTTAGTATGACATGTCATATGAGGTCAGATGTGGAATTCTCCACATGTAGCTTCAAGCTGGCACTCAGATTTTGGAGCATGTTACATTTTAGGTTAGGAATTCAATCTGTAACTGGAAAGAAGAACAACGTTCTAGAAATGAGAAGGTGGACTAAACTAAAATATCAACCATTCAGGAAAGATGAAAAGATCCTCATTTGGTTGAGAAGGTGGAGTTACAGAAGAAGCAGAATGTACAAGAATTGATGTCAGCATGAGTGGGTGAGCACAGAAGTAAAGGGCGTCTCAAACCTGGGTGACCAAAAGCACATGACAGCCTGAAGAAAGGAGAGCGGGAACAGTAGAGAGGTGTGATAGGATGAAGGGTCATAAGTACACTTTCCAACTCAAAAACAGAGTTAATTTAGGTTGCCTCAAAAATTACACTTTCCTTATCTGGTACCACTTGACCTTTCCCCACCTCTCTTGAAAAATAGGCACAACTAAAGGAGAAAAGGTGGCATGCTTACCAGTCAAAAGTCTTGACCCTAAAACATAAGTTTTACTAGGAGACAAGCACCCATCTATCTGGAGTAAGAAATAATTTTGGAAATAAAAAGATTAAGACAGAAGACTAACCAGCAAACAGAAGTGAAATATGTTCCCTCAATTCATAAAGGCTTTTGTTATCTTAATACATACCTCAGGCAAGAATAAAGAAAGATAGGTATCTAGAGATTTTTAATTGAACTACATAGCACAATAATTATTCCATAATTATATTTAATTTTAACTGTCCTAGAGTAAAATTAATCTTTTTTCATTCCACATTAATTTTCTTCAGCATTATTTTTGGTTATGAGCCTAGCCTTTAAAGGCTGAGCCATCTCTCCAGCCCATATCTTCAGCATTGTTAAAGTGCTTCTGAATGAAATACTACTACTGTCAGGCTAATTTATAGAAATTCCGTAGAGTAATTAGGGATTATCCAAATCAGTCACAGTTCAGTATGTCAGAGAAATGTGATCATATCACTTTCAAATTCAAGAAACGATTCAAATTGTGCTAATAAATGTACAGCTTAGGCTGTGATATTAGCCAAGTAATTCGACTGAGTGACAGTATATGTCTTACAGTGAACTGAAAAAACTGTTGATAATTTATTTCATCATAGGGATGTTGTTAGGACAAGGCGCGCGCGCACGCACGCGCGCACACACACACACGGCAATGTTAGGAGTGAATTTTATCTCCACAAATGAGATTTCACTTGATATCTATGGGTTCACAATCTGATATCTGAGCTGTATTCACAATCTGAGCCAGGGCGTATCTTTTGCTTTTCAGCCATGTCTAGAAGAATTCAATGCTTCACTTTCTCGATTTTCAATAGGCCATACTCACCATTTGTGGCATCAAAGAAAAAAAAATCACAAAAAGCTTTCTTGTTATGAAAATGCTACAGTATCTATAGGCTTGCCTTGCTTCAGAGACTACTAACTATTAATTTAGGTTTACTTCTTACATGCTTAAGGATCAAATTTTGTATCCTATAGCAATTAAGGTCAAATGAATGAGTATGGGATATATTTTAAATACTTAGAAATACAGGAAAATAGGCTGGGAGATGCTCTTTGGGTAAAGTGATTGCTACATTAGCATGGGACCTTGAATCCTGATCACTAGAACCCATGTGAAAGTCAAGCATGGCAGCATGCATCTGAATCCCAGTATGGGGTGGAAGGGGGTGATGGATCATGAGGATGCATTGTCCTCCAGGCTAGCCAAAATGGTGGATCCTCGGTTTAATGAAAGGCTCTATCTCAAAAAAAGTATGTGGAGAGATGGAGAGAGATGAAGGAGGACACACAACTTTGATCTCTGGCTTTCACATGTGCTGGGAGACCATACACACAACAACAACACACACACACACACACACACACACACACACACACACACACACGAGAATGTGAATGCACACAGGAGGTAGGGGAAGAAAAGAGATACTTAGAAAGCTTTGCTCAGGCAGATATTAAAAATGGAAGATTTTGACAAAATAGAAAATAAAATATTAAAGACTCATGACAGAAAATCATAGTTGCAAGATATATAGTAGTTTGGGCTGTGTGTCACAAAGTGAAGAAAGGGAGTTGTGAGATCAGATCAATGTGGCAAGATCTCGGCCATGCCCAATGATCAAAGAGAAGAATGTGACCATGCTTTCATTATTCCTATATATAGTAAAAAGAAAAAGCATATGTAAATGAAGCGGTAATTAGAAAAATGTCTACCTGGGGCCTAGATAAGCACTTTAAGGGATCCAGATGTTATTTAATTGAGGTGTTGGATTTAGATTTGAATTTGGTTTCTGGAATGAGCAAGGCTTTAGGGGCTATTGAGATGGAATGTGTATACTCTGCATGTGAGGACATACATAGGGAGGGGTGAAGGGAATACTCAGATTTAAATGATCATATGTTCTCTAAAACTCATGTTGAGATTTAACTCCAAATGCAACAGTGCTGGAGAAATGTTGTAGGTTAATTAGGTTGGGAACTGGCTTGATGGGGGCAGGGATGTTTGTTGATATTTTCTTGCTGTTTTTGCCATGTGAGGACACAAAGTTCTGCCCCTTCAGAAGAGAGTGGCACAGCACCAGTCACAGGACTTGCCAACAACTTGATCATAGACTTTCTAGTTTGAAGAACTATGAGAAATAAATTGTTCTTTTTATGTAATTAGTTTTTATTTATGTTTATTTGTGTTTCCCTGCTTGTCTGTTTATGCTCCCTGTACATGCAGGTGACCATGAAGGTTAGAAGGTGTCAAACCTCTGACATTAGAGTTACAGACAGTTGTGAGCTACCCCATGTAGGTGCTGGGAATCAAACCTAGGTCCTCTGCTAGAGCCTCAAGCGCTCTTCACTGAGGTATCTCTCCAGCCCCAAATTTCTGTTCTTCACAAATTACCCAGACCGTGGAATTCCACCAACTCATACAAATGCCTAAGTGCTACCCATCTGACTGCTTATTTAGCAGGCCAAACATTCTGACCTCTGAAGCCTAGGCATCCTGTAGTCTCCAGATTGGTGCTAGAGTAGGAAAAAGAAGAAAAACATCAGCCATATAGTATGCCTCATACTGATTTGGGACCTGATGTCACCACATCTTTGTTAAAAATAATAATAATATGAAAGAGTCCAGGGCTAGGAATGTTCCCAGATGAGAAGCAGGGCAATCATACCACCTCCGTGGGAAAACTCACTTTAAGCTTCAAAAATTTCCCACAGATGACTTTAAAGGAAAATGAACTCAGGATTCCAAGAAATGCCTGAACCCTTGAGGAAACAAGCTCACGAGTGTGAGGCAGAGAGGAAAGGCCTAAGGAGTAACAGACACGTCCATTACCTATGGTGTAGTTTTCAATTCAAAACACAAAGGACACGATTACAGAACAAATAAAATCTGTGAAGTAAGAAAAGACGACCAGAACTGACCAAGATTACTTGGAAAGTAGCCAAATTGAACTTCTAATTCCTTTAAATTTAAAAATCCAGATTACTACTTAAACAGCCCTTGGATTGCAGTGGGGCCGAATGGGCATACCAGGGTAGGGATGAATGCATATCACACCAAGTGCAGCAAAAAGGTGGTAAAGAAACAGAAAACACATCTGAAATTCTGACCTTTGTATGCAAAGCTCTCCAAGAAGATGGCAGAGAAACGGGGTAAGAGGCAGGGTTTGAGAGGTATCAGCTGGAAAATGGTGAAAAACAGGAATCCTTAAATGTAGGAAATCCAAAATAGGTCCCAGAGAGGTAATCGAAGTGAGATGAACACCTAGGAGCATTCCTGTGAACTACAAAGCTACAACAACAAAGATTCAAAAGCAGATAGAGAGCAAAAATCATCTGCCTTAAAAAGGAGCTGAACTTCAACTGTCAGTTGCATATGGATGCCACACAGGGAAAGGCAGCACCATGCAGTGATGTCTACAGGGTGAACCACCAGTAACTGAGTCTAGAATTCATAACCAGAGAAAGCCACACAGGGAAAGACAGCACCATGTAGTGATGTCTACAGAGTGCACCAATAATAACTGAGCCTAGAATTCACAACCAGGGAAAGCTACTGCTTGCAGATCAGAGCAATTCAGTTTACTTCTTGTATGTATTCAATAAACAAATTCCTAAACTATTCTTTGCAAGAAGACATATTATAGAATTCTGATTTACAAGGAGGAATGACAAGAAAATATTAGGGATATATAAGTAAAGACAAACAAAGACTGGTTGGAGTATGCAATATAAATAACCAATTAGTAGAGAAATATAAAGGTAAGACAGGACTGAAACTAGAAGAAATTAGCAAACACATTAGGAGAGGGTGACTGGAGGTGGAACATTCTAAATTTCCTTTATTGTGAGATGATTAAGGGCGCTGGTTGACTCTAGATGCTGTAGATTTAAATACCTACAGTTCTCAAGATAAATTGCAAACTATTAAGGGAAGGGAAAGATGAATCAATTCAAATTGACAAATCCACAGTAAAGAATGAGATGATTAATATGGACTAATAGAAATTATAAAATATAATCAATGAAAATGAATCTGAATAAAGATTATGTAAATGGGCTAATTTATAATGTAGACTGGACTGGATTAAGAGAGTTAAGCAAGTTATCCCTATAACAAGAGTCATGCAAACAACCAAATTATTGATAATCAAAGGATTAAAAAATTTAATAAGATAAAAAACATATTTATATGTGAAATAAAATAAAATTCAAGGCAAAATTATTAATAGACATAACTTCTAGTAATAAAGAGAATTTAAACACACAAGTTTTAAAAACTAGGAAGATACAATTCTAAAGTTGTATTACTGATTAGTATAGCCTAAAATATTAAAAGCAAGCATTAAATAAAACTATAAGAATCCAAATGCAAATATATCACCAGCGATAAATAGCAGTCCTAGACTACAAGAATCGAAAGAATGGGAAGGGACAACCCATGAACATATAATGGCTAAAGTACACAGAATTTAAAGAAGATAATTTAATCTTCATACCTAAGAATCATAGTGACTCAGGCCAAATAAAAGTACGTTTGCACTTGGTTGCACTGCTGTGAATAGCAACAGCAGACATTTTGTCCAGTGTGGAAGAGTTTAAAAACAAAGGATGGAGGGACACATGATTTAATAAAAACAGAATTATGAAATTCCTGTCATCTCAAAAGAATAAAAAAGGAGGGTGTGCAGGATTATCCCAGGAAAGTATGATGGCATGTCTTAGCATGTGCCTGAATCTGTTGCATAAGGACTGGCTTGTCTTGGCTTCCCTTCCTTGGCTCCAAGCCTTTCCTGTCAGAGAGAGCTTGATGCTGTCACCAACCTTCTAAAATATGCAGAGCTGGCTCCACTTGCATCTTCTGATAAACTCTTGTCCTGTTAATACTATTCCCAACATGTTTCTTTGAGAGGAACCAACACACTTATAAAAAAAAGTTGTAACAAAACTTTCTAGATCAACAGCTGTATCTGGAAGAATTTCTCTTCACAGTTCTGCCTGCAAATTGATTAGAATGAAATACTACATAACATTACACCTCCTGATCTATTTTAATCTCAGATTAAGGGCAACTATTTCTTTGTTTAAATAGATTACACTCGAGGCTGAGGCTGAATGGGTGCTTCTGAGATGGAACAACAGAAGTTTGATACCATTAACAGCACAAGCCCAGTGCTTTGTTATCTAGTATTGGATGCTGTTGCACTGAGGATTCTTTTAGTAAAGAGAGCCATGTCTTGGTTCAAGTAATCAACAGAGTTTGTGGAGAAATGTTCTTAAATGTAAATGTGGGTTGTTTTCCAGAAGCGATGGTATTAGGGCAGGATTCATCACAGGTAGCAGTGATGGTGTTAGGGGATTCATCACAAGTAGCAGTGATGGGGTTAGGGCAAGATTCTTCACAGGTAGCAGTGATGGTGTTAGTGGGATTCATCACAGGTAGCAGTGATGGTGTTAGGGGGATTCATCACAGGTAGCAGTGATTTTTCATCTCAGGTTTTAGCACAGAGTCCTTGGTAGTGTTTACAAAGATTTGCAAATCTAACTAAGCCAGATATTGCATTGACTCTTAGGGTGAACACTGATGATTCGGTAAAGGTGACATGCCCTGCCGGTCCTTGTCTTGCTATTGTCCACCACAGATGACAGTGACTCAGAGTTCTTTATGGGCTTTAGGGGTTATAGGTCACCTGTGTTGAGGTCTTATTGAGAGATGCCCCTGTAGGCCAGTCTTAATATTCAGAAGGACCAGGACAAGGGACACACAGGAGCCCTCACATCACCAATCTGTACAGTTAAAAGGTCATCAGTCAGTTAATAAATCATTAAATAAACTATTATACTTACTGCCTTAATTAATATGACTTCATGACAGCAAATTAAATTTAAAAAAGTATAGTTTTTCTTATGATTGATAATAAGGAAAAGATCAAAGATGGCTGACTTTGGGGCTTGGGAGATGGGTTAGCAGTTCAGATTCTGTAGTGCTCTTGCAGAGGACCTGAATTCTGTTCTTTGTACCCAGTCTGGTGGCTCACAACTTCCTGTAACTCCAGCTACAGGGAGATCTGATACCTCTGGGCTCCATGGACACTTTCATTAACAGACACATACAAACATACACATAACTTAAAAACTAAAAATTTGACAGACTTTAACTATAATTATGTATCTGAGAATTCTTTTGCTAGGCCACTAATGTTAAGATGAGACATAAAATAATACCACACATAACTCTAAACTATTTCTGTCAATACTTTTGCATGAAGGAGGGAAGACAGAAAATGATGACTATGTAAACTAGTTTTTGTGCTTACATACACAAACTCCTTATATTAGTGTTCACTTGTTACCATGTTGTTTTTGCTACATTATACACCTTTCTTCCACTTAGAAAAACTATTTCCTATAAATGTTTTTAAATGTTTTTTACTTTTGTCAATCAAAGTAACCTGAGATTCATATTTTGAATGTTTTACCAAATAAAATGCTATAAACATAACTAATAACAAACAATAATTATCAACAATTTAGGTAGTACAAGTTCAAATTAAATTTTGACTATTATTTATTTCTTTGTTATAACACAGAAATGTTCTTTTACAACTTTTTAAAAGAGTTATTTTATTGCTTTTAAATATGCATGTGTGTGAGTATGTGCATAAAAGTTCAGGTGCCAGTAGAGTCCAGAAGAGGGCATTGGAGTTCCCGTAGTACAGGTGTCAGGGAGCCATCTGACCTGGATGCTAGGATTTGAACTCTCAAGTTCTCAGAATGAGCGGTGCCCATTCTTAACTGCTTTTTTCATGTTTTTTAAAAATCTTTTATAAATTTGATCTAAATATCTTAATAGTATTTAGTTGGCAATGCTAATGGGTATCTGAAAGTGGCTCTAAAGTCCATTTTGATGAGTTTCATCAAAATTCTTCATATTTGGGTGTGGATATCTATTTCAATTAGTAGAGGGCTTGTCCACCATGCATGAAGCCCTGGGTCCAACTTTTAGTGCCATATAAAACCAGGCCTCACAGCGCACACCTGTATTACTATGTTGCTGCAATCCCAGTACTCTGGAAGTGGAAGCAGGAAGATCAGAAGCTCAGGGTAATCCTTGGCTAAACAGAAAGTTTGAGGTCAGCCTGGGCTACATGAGCCCCTGTCACATACACATACACACACACACACACACACACACACACACACACACACACACACTTTATATTACAGCACATCCAGAAACAAGGTATATACTTTCTGAATTGTTCCAAAGACTGCTGTTGCTATGTGCATATTGGAGGTTATACTTGGCAACAAACATCCTCACTAATTAAAAGTAAGCCACTGAAAATGGGATTTTGTGATAATAAGTAGCATAACTAACTGTATCATTATTTTTCATATTAAAAATCCTAAATTCCTTTCAAATTGTGCTCCTTGGTTATCCAATGAGCCAAGTAGCTAACATGGGTATGAGAAGGAAAAGGACACAGTCATAACTTGACTGTGAAGAATTAGCTTAAAGCTAGCTCACCAAAAGAAGGCTTAATCTTTTAAAACATGATTAAAAAGTTAAATATTTATTTATTACAAGTAAAAAAGAATACTTTATTGCTGTTATTATTCTCACCTTCTATCCCATTACTCACATATGAATAGCATGTATTGTCACTTGCAGAATAGTGACAATAAAATTTTCATTTTTCATATATCCTGTTTTGAGATATTTGATTATACCATGTAAAGATATGTTACTATGATTGCTTTAATAAAAAAAACTAAACAGCCAATAGCTAGGCAGGAGGTGTTGGTGGGACTTCTGGACAGAGAGAGCTCTGGGAAGAAGAAAGGCAGAGTTGCCAGCTGGATGCAGAGCAAGCAGGACACATAAGAGGAGAGGTAAAGCTACGAGCCATATGGCAGCATGTAGATTAATAGAAATGGGTTAAGTTGTAAGAGCTAGTTAGAAACAAGCCTAAGCTGAGGCCAAGCTTTCAGAATTAATAAGTCTGTGTCATTCTTTGGGAGCAGGCTGGCGGGACAGAGAAAGACTTGCTACAGTGTCCATTTAAAATTTCTCTGTATTTCTTCTTTTTTCTATTTTTCTTTTATTTAAAATAGACTTTTTTTTTTAAATACAATACATTCGGATTACGGTTTCCCATCTCCCAACTCCTCCAAGATCCTCCCTACCTCCCTTTCCTCTAAATCCACACCATTTCTGTCTCTTGTTAGAAAACAAGAAGATAATAAGAAAAGACAACAAACAACAACAACAACAATGAAACAGGACAAAGCAAACAAACAGAAGAAAAAGAGCCAAATAAAACACATGAGAAACACATGTAGACACGCAGACACAAACATTCATATACACAGGAGTCCCATAGGAGCACAAAACTGGATGCCACAGTAGATATGCAAAGGTCCTGTAAGGTAAAAAAAAAAAAAAAAAATGAAGAAGAAGAGGAAGCGGGAGAGACCCTAGCAAAATAATATGAGACAAAGAACCTTCAAAGATGTTAAATCATTTTTTAACTTCGAATTACATGCCCTTAGAGTATTCGGCCTATTCTGCCTCTTAGGCCTCTCAGGTACATCTGGCCTTGTGAAAATCTCCCAGACCCTGTGGAAACATTGTGGGAAATGCCTTATCCATTAGAGTTCCAAAACTGTGTAGAGAAATCAGCCTATTGTCCCGTGATAGATAAGGAGCAGAAGAAATTAAGGTATCCTCAGGCCTGCTTGTCAGTTCCCTGGCTGTGAGTCCCAGCGGCAGGCTCCAGTTTGGCCTCTTTTCAGCCAGAGCTGAGTGCTTCTTGCTGGGGAAACATCACTAGAGGGCGCTGGTAGTTCGCTAGACAAAGGCTCCCCAGCCAGGAGCAGCTGCACGTGGTTTTTTGTGAGAGCTGCCAACTCCATTTCAACCCTGTAACTGTCACTTGCTATCACTGCTTCAACACAGCCAGTTGCTTAACTTACAAATATATTTTGTCTGAACTTGAAAAGAACTTAGAGCTAGCAAGTGAACTTGTGGCTTATAGTGTCTTTCAAGGTGTGGGGGATGGGAGAGAAATGAGGGAGGAGGGAGAGAGAGGAAAGAGGAGAGAGAGACAGAGACAGAGACACACAGAGAGACACACACAGAAAGAGAAAGAGAGGTTTCTGCCGAAACAGCAACTGTCAAGTACGGTATTACTTGAAGTCCACTGAGTTTATCATTTAAAAACACTGTCAATATAAATGAAAGATTCTATTATAGACCACAAACCTCACTGCAGGTAATTTCAATTTAGCACCATGAACTGAATAGTACATTTAAAAGGCGAAACACCCCTTTCACACGTCCTTCTTTAAATATCTTGTAGTACTGTGACTGAGGCAAAGATTTTGTTGATATTGAAGGGTATCTTACCTTGTATTAATGTCTTATTGGGGGGTCAACCACACTAAGAAGGTGAAGCTCCCTCTAGCTTTGGGTGGGAGACACGGCTAAATCTAACATCAACAAAAAATATATATAGAATTTTGAGCCTGCCATATTTTTGAAATATATGTATGTGTGTATGTGTGTGTGTATGTATATATAATATAAAAGATTTAAAAGTACTAACAAATATACATATACACTTATGGTTGTACATGAAACTGCAAAGACTAGTTGATCCTGGCTGATTACAACTTTTAAGGTCATATTCCAATCTGGCCAACCAGTGTTCCCTAAGACCAATGAGATAAGTCTAGCTGATTAACAAAAATGATAGGCAAAATATTTGATCTTCTGTGCTTGCTTTTCTTAGAGGGATGTTAACACAGCCAATGATAAACAAAATATATACTAAAATTCTTTTTAAGTTTGAATCATGGGAACACTTGGAATTTAAGTCATATCACTCAAGAAATACCAGCTCATGAGTAAAATAAGGTCCAGTGTGTTAATATGTTGCCATTGAAGTAGAGGTAATAAATTATTGTTCTTTATGCTTCCTCTATTTCTTATTTATTGCCCACTATCAGACTTACATTTATAATTGATCTATTTATAATTCACTCACTTAGCAATATCTACAGTTACTCTGCTGAAGCATCGAGACACAAAAATTAAGGTGGAAACTAGACCTTCTAGGGCAGACAATGTTCTGACTTACAAGATATGCTTAAAATATGAATGAACAGGGTCCCAGGGCCCTACCCTTCTCAGCTGAACTGCTAGCTAATGATGTGTTCTAGGGGAAAGGAAGTCAGTTCTACAGTTGTATCTACACCAGTGAGTACGCTGGGTTCCTGAGGACAGTTCTAAACCCAGGGTCACCCAGACAGCCCTGGTTGGACCCTGGGGTGGGGTGGAGTGGCTCATAAAACAAAACAAAACTTTGACTGTGGAGAAAGGATTTGTACAGTAGAGGAAGGGTAGATGGGGGGGGCGGAGGAGAGACATGGGGTGGGAGTAATCAGAATATATTACAAGCATTATGAAACTGCCAAGAAATAAATTTAATTAATTTTAAAAAGACACCAAGAAGAGGTTACCATTTTCTCTAAAGATAAACCTCAAATGAAGTATCAGGTAGTAGGAAAAATGAATGACTAGGAGTTGGCTAAAGTACAGCATGATTTTTACTTTTATATAATATACCCAGTTTAACGTTTAGTTTTGAAAAACTATTGGTGACACAAAAATATATATATTCATTGTTTGGTTTTTGAAAATCAGGCTACAACAAAACAATATACAGAATGAAACCATGTATGTGTGCGTAAGTGCATGTGTGTGTGTGTGTGTGTGTGTGTGTGTGTTACATATGTTGGGGTGACTGAGGAGGCTGGAATGGGGTGTCAGATCCTCAGAAATGAACTTACAGGCAGCTGTGAGCCACATGACATGGGTACTGAAACTGAACTTGGGCCTTCTGGAAGAGCAGCAAGCACTCATCACCATTGAGCCATCTTGCCAGCCCCATGCCATCAGAAATCTTAATTTTCAGCAGCTATCAGTCTGTCCATAGACTAAAGGCCATATGTATGTCAACATAATAGAACAAGCATTAGTGGGCGGCGTTCCCCACTAATTCTGGAAAAGATCCTGAGATGTAACTTGAGGGATATGTGGACAAAGGACTATCTTGTGGAATGGCAGGCAGAGAGTATCCTGTAGGCATGTGTCAGACCAAGATCCTAGACTTGGGCTTCAACTGAACCAAACTTTATCTCTGAGTCTAAGTTTTTGCTTATTAGTGTTTGAAAAAAAGTTGTACCTACTAGACTAATTGCTCATTGTTAACAGTGAGCATGAAGACAATGTATTTGGCCATGTTTATGAACTATAAAACACAGCAAATATCAAGTCTGCTATCTTCTCTCAGGCATCTGAATATTCTTCCAACTATAATTTGCCATCAGTCAATCCAAACAGTATTCTCCTTCTGTGGCCAGTGGTAAGTCAGGTTTAAGTCCACATGAGGATATCCTAGATGAGACTCTTCCTTCCCAAGTCCTGGAAGACCAGAACATAGTTGAAGATTCAAGTATGTGCAAGTGTACACATACTTTTGATTTAATTCCAGAATTGTTTTTGACATCAAAATTTATTCTTTGTTTCCTTTTAAACATCTTCCCCCAAATAATCCTGGGAGGGTTCTGTTTTCTGTTCCTGAATGAGACTCATTTCTGGCAGTTTGAATCAAAACCAAAAATCACCTCTCCTGAAAACACACTGTCCTGAAACAGGTGCATTTGAAACTGCAGTTTGTTCTCAATTTCATGGCTTAACTATGCTGTTGAAAGCTGGGCTTGAAATGTAAAATAAATGTAAAACTCATTTCCAACATTGTTGCTCCAGGGACATTTGTTCTAAGTTTCGTTACCTGACTTTCAGGGGATCATCTAAAGCCATGCTTGCAAAGTCTAAAGGAAAGGACAAAGATAAGCTCAAAATCCCACAGAGCTGTTATGATGTCAGATACTAATGGAATAGTGGGACCATCCTTTGTATGAAAGGATGTTTTCTAGGGATCTCAGCACTTCTGCAACCAAAGGCACTTTAGGAATTCATTCAGGGACTTTCTGCAGATGTCAATTTGGCTGATGGTAGGGATGTGGTCTGTCACCAGGAGATTCTCAATCCCTGAACTAGTCGAGGTTCACAGAAAGTTTCTTTCTTTCTACTTTTCTATTTTTCCTCTTTCTCTTATTGTTTTAAAATAAGATGTTCTAGAACAGAGCTCCTGAATGATGCTAAATGAGAGCAGCTTTTGGTTCAGCGTAATGGTTTTCCACTTACATGACTTCTGATTTAGCTTAAGAGAACAATTTAGTTTAGTAGGTCATTGAGAACAGAACCTTTAAAATGAAATAAAATAGGAAAAATGGAACAAAAAGTCTACTTCATAGAATAATCCAGTATGAAGGGCATTACTTTGTGAAATAACTATTTTTGTTTGTGTATTGTGTGAAGGGGGCATCCATATTTCCTACTATTTTGATGGTCATGGCCACAAAACTAAAAACAAGCCAAAACAACAACTCTGACCTGGAAGTAAACAAGAGGCATACAGTTAAAAAGCTGAAGACATGTTAGGAATAAACGGCAATAGTGACAGAAAATGCAATTGCTTTGGAAAAAGAGAGAAAAGATCAGTGGTGAGGACTGAGGGATTTGGCAATCTCAAGTTGTATTCTAGGGTTTAAACCTGCAGTCTAGGGAGTGGTTTAACTAAAACAAATGGGATGCTTTCCTTTCTGTCTCTATTTAGCCAGCTTCCATTTACCCTAAATAGTTTTAAACACTGTGCCACAGTCTACCCTCCTAGGAATTCCTCAGCCTGTGTTATATGAGCAATAATGTGTTCCTTCTGCATATTCACTACTGGCAAACACATCTATTTCTCAGACATAAAGCTCACAGACCCTCGTGTGTGCAGAAATGATGAGTGTGACAGTTAGTTGCCCTCTGTCTAAAGGTAAGCTGCCATACATGAAAGCCACACTAATGGAATGAACTACATAAATAAAATAAATACTACCCAATTAAAACAAAGAGGAAGGAATGCTGATGAAAACTTCGTTAAGCAGCTTATGTAGTCAGAAGCACGCTTTTAAAAAATGAATATGTTTTAGTAAGAAAAAAATCAGCAAAGTTAAACCTATACATCTTAAAGATCACCAATTTATTTACGGAAGTGACTAAGATAAATAAAATGAATACAGGTGGTTTGATTAGATATAAGAATTAGGTTGATTAGGGTTTCCCCATAGATTTACAAAATTAAAGCCCACTTTAAATCTGGAGAGAGTCTGAGTAGGGTTCAGGCTTTTTTCTTAGTCTAAATATTTATTTTAGTGTCCAGTGAGTTTTCACATAACTCTGAGTAATAGGTTCTGATTCTGTAACAAGAAAGCATTATACTACGCATTCCAGAGCAACATCAAAATGACTACATATGCCATATCCAGCAGAACAATAGTGAACTCTGTAATGATGATATAAGGTATAATAAGAAGCCCAAGTGGGTCCTGCCAGTCACCACAATTAAGCTTGTCTGGTATAAATTTTATGTGCATACTTATCTCAATTTTTTCCAGCTATACGCAAAACAGCAAACAAAACATTTCAGAAAGACAAAAATAAAAACTCTTGTATAATGCTCTTTGAAAGTTCACACTATGCAGACTTGAATTCTCAATGCACACAGGCACAGAGAAGTATACATCTTAACATAATATGAATCTTCAAACTATAAGCACAAGTTACTATGTATTGTTATATAGCATGACACAGTTCAAAAGAATCTCTGAATGTTTCATCTTCCCCAAATCCTTGTAAAATCATTCATCACTATCATACAATTTTATAGATAAGGAAGTAAAGGATAGAAGGCTACTGTATGCCCATAGAACTGAAGAGAGAGGGTTAAATATCAATCAAAGTCTGGTCTTTCTAATTTTCATGTTTCAGCCACAAAATATAATTCACCCATGTAAAATAAAACTTGATACAGTAATTTACTCATTATTATGATAAAAAAGAACCTATATCATATGCCCACACAGAACTGTCTGTGACATATAATAAACAGAATAAAATTCTTCTAATTTTAGTTTCACAAATTTAGTTGTTTGTTCTAAAGACCTAGTTGACTCTGACACACCATCCTTATGTTAGGCAATAAGTGTATAATTCAGAAATATATACTCTTTCATGTTTTTATTTGTTTTAAATAACAATAGCTGTCGATTATGGAGCCCTTGGTAGATGTGAGACAATGGGCTAAGTTTTAACAGCAGCTTTAACACAGCTCAACACAGAGCTCATTAGCATCCATATCAGAGGCAAGAGAACCCAAAACTCTAAGTACCTCACCGGTTTTTACGAAGACACACAGCAAGTTGGAAAAGCAGCCCTGCAGTGGTTCCTAGATGCTGTGTTCATAGATGCTCCAGAACCTAGGCTCTCATCAGAGGATACGGCATTTCATCCAGGGCTGCAACAGTTCTTTATATACGCATAGGGCCACATTGTACAATATTTATTTATTCTATCTTGTTTTTCTTTTTTAAACTCCATGCTGTTTTAAAAGGAACCAAGATTCCTTGTGCAAATACATGAACTAAATTATTTTTCCCTAAAAAAAGGATGTAGAACAAGAAACAGAACATAGAGAAGAGGCCACAATCCTCTGTTCTCAGGGCATTTAAAATGTGAAGCACCACACCATGAGTCTACATCTTACTGGCAGTAAAGAGTTTGTTTTGTCTGTCATTGTGGATCATTCGATATTCAGAGGATTCTGAGCCCTATATTACATACACTTAAGCACACCCTAGACTTTTAAAATACATTTGTGCTGAAATGACTTGTAATACCAATTTAGTCACTACCTAAATAGAGGGTTTGTATTGCTCTTGATGGTGGTTTCAGCGAAGTTACTGAATTTAAGTTCTAGTTTTCCTTTCACTTAAGAAATAAGTATATGTCTCACATAAAGATTGAGAATATTAAGTGAAGTACTTTTAAAATATGCTGTCTGATGATGTAAATAAATATTCAGCCATAATTAGCTACTGATTTATGGTCATAGCCTTATCACCTACTGTTCCTTTTCCCTTCTCTTCACTGTTCTTTTCTTCTCCTTCCATAGTCTACCTTTTCCTTTCCTTGCACTTGACTTTTCAATAGGTCCACTGTAGAACCCATTTCAACTGTCTATTTCAAGAGATCTCACTTTAGAGAACAACTCTACTCTCAAGGTCTATGAGAGGAAAATTCAGGAATATGAAATTAATGCCACAAATGTCAAACTCCTAAATATAGGAATTTCTTCACTCTTAGTTCAATTGTCTAAATTAATATTTAATTTTTTAACTTATAAAATAAGTACTTATCTCATAGAATTACCCAGGGCATCAAATGAGGCACTGCTATAAAATACTTTTTTTTTGACAATCAAAATGTTCAATAATAGAAATTGTTATTATGATGATACACTTGCAATCTAATGAAAATGTGGACTTTGAAAACCAGCAGGATACAAGATTAACACACACAAAAGTCAGTGGCCTTCCTAAATACAAATGACGAACATTCTGAGAAAGAAATCAGGGAAACAGCACTTTTCACAGTAACTTAGAAATATCTTGTATTAACTCCAACCAAGCAACTGAAAGACTTGTATAATAAAAACTTAAAGATATTAAAGGAAGAAATTGAAGAAGGTATCAGAAGGTGGCAAGAACACCCCCCCCCCCGCCATGTTCATGGATTGATGGGGTTAATATTATGAAAAGTGACATTCTACTGAAAGCAATCAACAGATTCAATGCAATCCTCATTAAAACTCTAACACATCTAAAAATCAACCTTAAACCTAATATGGAAACAAACCAACAAAAAACACGGTGGTTAAAATAATTCTGAATAATAACAGAACTGCTAGAGGTATCAACATCCCAGATTTCCAATTGTATGGCAGGGCTATAGTAATAGAAACATCATGGTATTGGCATAAAAATGGAAACATTGATCAATGGAATTGAGCTGAAGGCCCAGACTAACTCTGCACACCTACAGACAGACGCCTGAATATTTACAAAGAAGCCAAAAATACACACTGGAGAAAAAACAGTATCTTTAACAAATGGTGCTACTCAAACTACATAGCTGCATGTAGACAAATGTAAATAGATCTACATTTGTGTCCCTGAATAAAACTCAACTCCAAGTGGATCAAAGACCTCAACGTAAGATCAGCTACTTTGAACGTGATAGGAGAGAAAGTAGGGAATATGCTTGGACTCTGGTACAGGAAAGGATTTTCTTTACAGGACACTGATAGCACAGGCAGTAAGACCAACAATTAATAAATGGGATACCTCATTAAATTAGAAAGGCTGGTACAGCAAAAGAAACCATCATTCAAGGTAACAGGCAACAGGGTGGGAAAAATCTTTACCAAGTATATATCTGACTGAGAGTTAGTATCTAGAATACACAAATAACTAGAAAACTGAACATCGAGAAAACAAATAACCCAATTTAAAGACAGGCATAGAACTAAAGAGAGAACTCTTAGAGTGTGTGAGAAACAAATGTTCAAAATCCTTAGGCATCAGAGTTATGCAATTTAAAACTTACTTTGAGAGTTCATCTTACACCTGTCGGAATGGCCAAGATTAATAAGAACAAATGATGCATCATTCTGGCAAGTATGTGGAGTAAGGGAAACACTAATCCATTGTTGGTGGGAGTGCGTACCAGTACAACAACTATGGAAATCAGTGTGTGTGGGGTCCTCAAAAAGAAGAAAATAGTTTTACCACAAGATCTAGCTATACCACTTTTGGGCATGTATCCAAAGGTTCTACATCTTACTACAGAGATATCTGCTCATCATTCATTACTGCTCTGTTCATAACATCTAGAAACTGGAAACAGCCTAGATGTCTACCAACTGATGAATGGATAATGAAAATGTGACACATTTACACAATGGGATATTATTCAGCCATTAAGAAAAATGAAAGTATGAAATTCACAGGTAAAGGATGGAGCTAGGAAAAAAATTCATCCTGAGTGAGGTAACCCAGTCCAGAAAGACAAACATTGCATGTGTTCTCTTATATATGTGGGTATTAGATTTTCAAATTTAGATACACATGCTTCATTTAGAATATCCACAGAGGATTAGGTAGCTAGTAAGGGACTAGGTGGCAGGAAGGGATCTACTAAGGAAGGGTAACTGAGTGTAATGCTGTAGAGGGATAAAGGAGAAACTAGAACAGGAGGATTAAAGAGGGAGAGGAAAAGCGTAAAGGAGCAACTATAAGGAGGGAAACAAACACTAAAGGTCTTTTCCAAAAGCCACATAGAAACCTACTACTCTAGAAACGTCTTAAAATATGTAACAGGAATTAAATGGAGTTACCATATAATGGTGGAGACAATGCCCCAACTACACATTATATGTTACCAAGTAAAACCTCCAGTACCAGGAATGGGTTACATCTTGTAGAGTTATTGGCAAATGGGCTCCAACAGATTCTCCTAAACATTGCAGGTCATCGCTAAGGCTATTGGTTACCCTCTACAACCTGATGGCAAGTTCCTATTGCTGAAGATATCACTTATTTATGTCATCAAACATAGAAGAGCTGGCTATCCCTGGTGCATGAGCTGGCTTTTTGGAGCCCACTACCTGTGGTAGGATGGCTTGCTCACCTTGATGTGGGTGGCCGGGGTAGGGAGCTTGGTCCTGCTTCAACTGAATGTACCAGGCTTTGCTGACTCCCCATGGGAGGCCTTACCCTTTTGGAGGAAGGGATGGGGGGAGTCGGGTGGGGAGAAGGCTGTAGGGGAAACGGGAGGAGGGATGAGAGGGGCATCTGTGGTTGATAACTAAAATGAACTTTAAAAAATTCTTAAATAAAAAAAGTGGAAAAAAAAAACTTAGAAAAGCTGGTACCCAACTAAAAGCTTCACCGCTACTGATTAGTGTTCATAGTGTTGGAAAGTACTATGAACACTAAAGGGGGGTGATCATCAACATCATCCTCACTCAGCTATGAACACTATGACCTACAACAACAACCTGCCTGCAAGATGTATTTATATAATAGCAGCATAAATATTATGAGACTAACAAACTGCTTTTTTATTGGACTTAAGGCCTATTCCACGATATGGACCCCATACCTGACAAGAACCTGAAATAAGATAAGTCATGGGCTACAGGGAAAATCTACTAATATTATTCTGCTAAACAAGCATAGCAATCAGATGACTCTTAAGGACACTGCTACATCCATAGATCAGTGTACAGGGAAGGGAAAGTAGGCACAAAGGTCCATCCCACACCAAGAGGCTATTTGCAATTGAGACCTGGGAAAGAAGGTAAGAGTCCATTGGTGTTGGACAACTTTTCCTTTTTGTTTTTGTCTTCTTTAAAAAAATTAATTTTATGATTTTAGTTATGTGTGTGAGATGAGTATGTGCACATGATGCAAGTATCCTTTGAGTCCATAAGAGTTTTTGACCCCCTGGAGCTAGAGTTAGAGGTAACTGTGAGCCTCCAGATATGGATGCTTGGAGGAAAACCCAGGTCCTCTGCAAGAGCAGTATGCACTCTTAACCACAGGGTCCTCTCACCCTCCACAATCCCTTCATCTTTTTATGTTTGCTTTACAGCTTACTTAAAACAGAAATGAAAAAATCAAATTCTACTTTTAAATAAGTATAAAAATATAAGATAACCTTGTTTTTGAAATATAAATTCTGAGAAACGTCTCTACAATAGCCTAAGAAGTTATTTTGCACTTTAATTTTTGCCTTTCCTAGTTCTTCATTCAATTAAATGAGTACACTGAATTTCTAAGAGCATTGCAGTGTATATGATTATATCTGATGCTAAAACTATCTCGATGGCTTTTTAATCGTTTCAAAATAGTAAAATCAATGTTTGTATGTCATTCTAGGAAATAATTCGGTCAGATTGCATTAACAAAATAGGGGCAAATTTGATCTCTCCTGGGAAGACAGTTCTAATAGGAGGCACAGGCATGCCCAGGATTTAAGTTAGTGGCTCCAGTATGGAGCTGCTTTTGCCTTTTCACAGACTGTAGGAACCTTGAAAGAGATTTTGTTGTGACAATATTTGTCTGTCCTCATGTTAATTCTCAACTCAACTCAATCAGGCTCAGTGCTTACAAATGTCACAAAAATATGTGGATAAAATGCTTGAAGATTGTACATGAATTTCTAAACAGTCTTATCAAATAAAAAACACAGAGCCAGACATAGGGGTGAAAACCTGAGAGATCAGGGAAATAGGGAAAGCCACAGCTAACCTTACCTCACCAACTCTGCAGCTTCCAAAAGTGAGCTACTTACTATCTACCCACGCCTATATGCCTTGCTGTTCTGCCATCTGATTTGCTCTTTCTGTCCAGCTACATCACATCCTCTTCCTGCTCAGCTCTTTCAATTCCTGTCTGTCTGTACAGACCTCTATGGGATTAAGGGCATGTGTCATCACACTTGGCTCTGTTCCCCGGTGTGGCCTTGAACTCACAGAGATCCAGACAGATCCCTGCCTCCCAAGTGATAGGAGTAAAGGCATGTGCTACCGTTGCCTGACTTCTTTGTTTACTTATAATGGCTGGCTTTTTCCTCTGATCTCCAGGCAAGCTTCATTTATTATATAAAATATCACCACAGAAGATGCTTTCCTTTTGTTCTAGAAAAACAAACAAGCCAGGGTAGTTAGGACATCTTAAATCTTATGTTTAAAGTTACTGCTTGGGGAAACTTGATTGCTTAGACACCTTTTGCTTCATGACTATAGCCAATAGATTTATCTTGTCTTTTACATTTCATGAACTCACACATATCTTGCTGAGAAATACCATAAAGTTTCTGCTCAATGAGTCATTAGCTATTCAGACAGACATTTCAGGAAACAGTGAGGGAGAAGGTTTGAATCTTAGACAGTTGGTATGGATCCACTCACTAGTCTTAAGAGCTACTGTACTTCTCAGTTTTCTCATAAACATATTCTATCTATCATATTGACTTGTTCAAATAAGGCATGAGAAAATTTCAAAGAACAGTCAGCTCACAATAGATACTAGATAGCACCATTTGTATCTTCATGTGTTCTTATTAAAAGAATCAGAGCTGATGTGTCAATGCTCAGATCAAAACAACAAAACATGCCTGTTGTGTTGTTGACACAATCCAGTGTCAACTCTTCCAATTCCTCTCACTCTCTCCCATCTCTTTCTGTCTCTGTCTCTTTCCACAAGCACTTACACACACTTGCGCGCACACACACACACACACACACACACACACACACACTGTTAATGTGGCAACAATGAAGACACTGAAGGCCTTTTTCCTTTCGATTCTATTTATAACAGAGTTTTAGGTCAAAGTCCCATTTATCAATTGATTAATTGATTGATTGATTCATTCATTGGTAATGCTGTACATATAAATGGCACATTTAGCTCATATCTATACCCTACTCACTCACTCCGTCTAACTCTTCTCAGACTAGCCTTGCATTCCCTCTCCCTACTTCATGGCCTCCTCTTCTTCTTCTGCCTCCTCTTTCACATCCTCCTCCCTTTTTACTTTTTAAACACCCTGAATCTCATTAGTACTGCCAGTATGTGCATAGGTGTAGAGCCATCCTTTGGAGCATGAGCCACCTATCATGGGCCACATGGAACTCTCCCTCTCAAGGTAGACATCAATTGCCAACTGCTCCTCAGGTAGGGATGAGGACTTATGAGGTCCTCCCTATCTATGTGGGACTAGTAGTGGCTTGATCTTATGCAGGTCTTTTGAATGCAACCACAGCTGCTATGAGTTGATTACAAAAGACTTGTCACATGTAGAAGACACCATTTCACAGCCATCATCCCCAACTTCCGGCTCTTAAACTCTTTCTAAACCTTCTTCCACAGTGTTCTCTGGGTTTTGTATGGGAGTGGATGGACTACAGATATTCTACTTAGGGCTGAGAATTCCATAGTTGCTTCTTCCCTGCACTTTGATCAGTTGAGAGTCACTATACTCACTGTCATCCACTACAAAAGGCAACATCTCTGCTGAGGGATGAGAACTGCACTGATCTATGGGTATCAGGATAGGTGTTAGAAGGCAATTTGATAACAAGTCCATTTAGAAAAATAATACTAGTAGGTTCTCCCAAAGTGCTTCAGACCTCCCGAGCCATAGGTACTTGACCAGGTTTAAAGTATTAGCCATGAGTTTCTTCCTGTAGAACAGACCTTAGGTCCAATTAGAAAGCTGTTGGTTACTCCTATAAAATACATGATGCCATTGTAACAATGGAAATATCCTGCCAAATTAAGCATTGTTATAATTCACAAGTTCACAGATGGGTAAGGCTGTTGATTGCTTTTCTCCTACAGCAACCTGCATAGCACTGTTTTTTTGTTTTGTTTTTTGTTTTCGTTTTTGTTTTTGTTTTTTAAAGCAGACAGCAGGGAGGGAGCTTCCAGGTCAGCACCAGCTTGATTTCTTCATGTCCTGTGACCAAAGTGTACAGTGTTTTCATCAATGGGGTCTTATCATCAAGTTCTGGTGATCAACCAACAGCAATGGTAATAGCCTGTATTGTTTGGGGGAATCTCTGGAATGTCTATAAGTGGTAGATTGATAGCAGGTATCCCATATATTTGATAACCTATAGATTCTGGGAGTAGCATTATTCTCCATGTAGGGTAGCACCAATGAAACTCCTTTTTAAAACATATTTTTAGGAAACTTACACAATAGTTTCCATATAGCATTTTCAAAGATCCCTAGTGTGACTTACACCTCACCCCTCCTCTGTCCTACTCTCCCTCCCTCTCCCCACTTAAATCTTCCTGTAAAAGTCTCCTCTTTAAAAAAAGCAATCCATCTACTGATAGTTGGCATATAAACTTCAGGTCCAAACACAAGCCATATTTGGTTACTCACATCTGCTTCTGAGACATGAATAGTTATTCATGTCAAGTTTCTGTTCTTCCAGCCTTACCTAGGAAGATAGCTTGAGTTTTTCCTATCAAACATTTTCTATAATTTTACATTTCTCTGTCTCATTAAAGGCAAACCTATGAGCTGCCTCATATTTTTTGTGAACCCACATGTATACATATCAAATACATACATAATAAAATATTTTTATTCTCATAGAGACTCAATTCTAGGATCTTATAATTTAGGAAGTCTGGCCTTTTGTGTACTGCTCCATGTTAGTATCCAAGCTAAGATTAAGCTTTGATGTTGTTATTACTTTTATTACCATTAAACCTGGGGCATTATGTGAGCTATTTAAGCTCTCTAGACCATGCTACATCCCCAGCTAGGCTTGGTATAATTACCACCCTGCCTTTAGACACTAATGAGTCTTCTCTTTTATGTAGGTCCTGCATTGTTTCCAACGTAGTAGACTTAATACATAGGACTTTTCCAAATGGATTTGTCCATCTTTAGTTACAAAATGTGGGGTAGCATCAACTCCATGGTGCTTACTGGAATTCACATCTGAGCAGAAGGGTTGGCAGATGAACACCTGCCCGGACTTTTCCAGTATCCCATTAGATTCTCCTGGGGCTTAGTGAAGTGCAGCTGATTGCATGATGGCTCTAGATTTTAGTGAGGGTGGGCAGGAAATGTCATGGGCCTTTTTTGAAGAACAAGCATGATTCTATGGCATTCACACTTTGCTTGAGGATCAAAATCTGAGCTTAGAAATATCCTTGTCAGCAGACTTGATACTTGAAATCTTTGATATTTCTAGAGTCTTGTATCTCCTGAGAAATTATGTCCAGTCGAATTACTTCTGGGAGGCAGAGTTTCTGGTTCTAGCTCACTAATTTTCATGCGCTTTGGAAAGAGCTCCTTATCTGACAATCTGCCTGTTTTCCCACTCTATCTTTCCACTCCATCTATTTAAACATTGTACCTACTCTGTAGAAAGAAATGGAGTGAAAATAAACAAAGAAGAAATGACCCTAGCTTTGAAGGAATGAATCTAACCTTGAAAGAATTGTACATGTAGGTGAATAAGGAGTCCAAAGCATGAGTGCTGAGATAGAGGTATGTTCAGTATGGTGGGGAGGAACAGCATGGTCATTACACATTCTGCAAGGAGTCTTAATTGGGTTTGAGAGACTGTAGCATATCTCCATATTAGGCATGAAAGGATATTTCAGTGGGCAAAGAGACTTAAAAAGTAACTCAGTGAGGTATTCAATTTCAAAGATAATTAAAATATTCTGAGATCACCATTTGTAAGACTATAACACTGCCTCCAAAGGACTGAGATGATGTCTTGGACAACTGTATTGCTGTTAGCTGAGTTCCATAGGTAGTACCGAATACAAGATTTGATATTCAATGTATGTTATCTTTAAAGTAATTCTTTGAATTTTAAATAGTCTCACAGTTCTTTTCATAGCAAAGAAAGCAAAATATCTGTTTAAATGTCTTAAGGTTACACGGTTTTAATATTTTAGAAGCAGAATTTTAGCTTTCCACTTTGATGATAATTTCATATTTTTGTATTTATCATTAAATGCCTGGATTTTCTCTGTTTATGTCACCAGCATCACAATTACTATACAACTATTGTATACTACTCTGGTAACCAGATGTACAAACTAAGTAATATGGGCAGCCAGCAAATCACATTGGATAAATGACTCATAAAATAGTATTTTAAAATGTTTATTGATTTAGTATTTGATATTTCAAATGTATCATCTACCCCTCTTTAGATATGTGTGTGTATTTGTGTGTGTGTGTGTGAGAGAGAGAGAGAGAGACAGAGAGAGAGAGAGAGAGAGAGTAAACTGTTTAAGAAAATCAAAGCACAGACATTATTATTCATACTTTGCACATGGAGAAACTAAGGGTCATTTGGTTTGGTCATATATCCAAAGTCATGCTATACTGAAGAAGTAGGGTTCAGTTGAACTGCATGTGGAACCCTAATTCTGTGTTCATAAATATCACACTATAACAGTAAAACAAGACTAGAAACAGAGTGAAAGAATTTCTTCCTATTAACTTAAAGTTTTTATACCTGTACATAAAGCTCAGGTATTATCCTAAAATCCTGTGCTTTTTAAGACAAGAGGAAAAACTTTTGTTTTAAGATCCTTACAAAACTTTTGTTTTGTTAAGATCCTTACTCCTACACAGAACTGTAGTAAGGAAGGTGGGACAAAGAAAAGGGGAAAAAGAATGTACTTAGGAGCTTTCCAAAAACATTTGGCAAAATCCACATCGAATCTCACTATTAATGAGAGAATACTAGGAAACTACATGAAAGCAATAGAAAAAATAAAAGAAATAAGTAGCATAACAAAGCACGTTCCCTTCATCAGAGATGGCCCAGTACCATCCAACACAGTAGACACACTGGAAGGTGCACAACTAGAGTCCTCAAATTTATCACTCAGTGAGTATCTCAGAGTGATTCAGGCAAGAATTTCCTTAACAACACCTATGCACTGAATTCTTTTCTGGATTAAATTTCACTCCCTTTGGGAAACCAATTTCTTTCCTCTAACTCCAAAACACTGATAAACTGTCCATGCTTTCAGTAAGAAACTGACCTTTTTAAGTTATAGCACATAGATGAATTTTCAAAGGGACTCAATCAGGAAGTTTTCCAGATTGAATACTTCATAGCTTGATAAGATTCCTTGGTGTTGAAAAAGATCAGTGGAGATGAAAACCAGAACTCAAGCATGGGACTGACATGATTGTGTCTCTATCCTTTGCAAAGCATGTGCTTCTGAGCTACAATGCTTATTCTCATTTATTCATCTGTTGTGATGTTTCTTTGAAGAGAAAAGCATGAGCAATGAAGTCCATTACTCAAATGAGAATCTGCTACAGTGCATCATTTAGACTCGAGTGATCCTGCTGTAACCTACATTTCCAGCTCCGCTAGGAGTGATGAGAGCACAGTGCAAGAGGATGGCCTGACACTGTTTGGGAATGCAAGATTTATAAAGTTTTAAATTTCCTATTTAATTATTCCTTCAAAATCAAGCATTAAAGTCTCTCTGGTATCTCAAATACAAAGCAATTGTTTTTCAATAAAGCTCTAAAATAAATTCAGTTCAGAATAGGAAGAGAATGCAATGATCCAATCAAAATAATAAAGTAAAACCACCCACTATGGTTTGCTAGTTGATTTTACAAATTCATTTCGTAAATGTCCATCTGGCACATTACATATTCCTGAAGTATGAATATGAAGTTTACTTGAGTTGTTTTGAATTTCAGGCTCCTACTCTTGCTCTCAAGAATAATGTCATCTGGGAAATCAAGCTGAGAGCTATTAAGATTATAGTGCAAATACAAGCCACAGCCTATCAATCATATAAACAAAGGATCCACAGCTCATCTAGGATATTATTCAGCTTTAAACTATAGATCTACCTATGGCACTCTTTAAGATGAAAAAAATGAAATAACTTTAAAGCATAAAACCTTATCAGCCTAGCTGGGGCTTAATAACCAACCTGAAACACTCTATTCGCCAAGTCCTTTTGGCAGGCAAGGAGTAAGAAGGGGATAAGAACTGAGAGGTGATATGTAGTTAGCAATTTGAACTTATATTTACACTACAAAATTTTAAGAAATAGTCCTTAGCACACCAAGACTTTTAGATGTTGAATCTGTATTCTTTTCATACTCAAATTTGTCTCATTCTTAAACTCTCAGAACTACAATGATTATAGAGTGACAGCATAGTTACTAATAGGAAGACTTCTCTTCCAAAGGCATCTGAGATGCTTCTTCAGTAGAATGACATAGGGACATCAGAATCCATCAAATGAAAAGGAATGTTTCTCCTATACTTAGCAGGGTATCAGTATACACAACACTAGAACTCTCCAATCCTCAGTGAACACACCAAGATAAGATTTTAAAATGAAAATGAAAAACCAAGGAACTAACCCTCCCCCATATCCAAAAACCCAAATTTCCCATTCCTGAACTCTGTTACTCCTACGTCTCTTATTGTTTTGAAAAGCACCTCTGAACACTGGCTGCAACAGCAGTCTCTCCCAGTCTTATGGTGGACATGGAGAGCCTTCTGCTCTCCATGGTGCTGGCTGCAGTTGAGAGGCGTAAGTGTACTGGTTGGTTCACTCAGTGGGCATGGCTAATGCAGTCCATCAGTTCTGAGCACAGCTGTGGTCTCTCTATGCTCTCTGGACTTCTCACAATGTGATAGCTTGGTTCCTAGAGCAACCATCTGAGGAATTATGGACTGGAGAGATGGCTCAATTAGTAAAGTGCCTGCTGTTTGTGGTGGTTTGAAAGAAAAAGGCCTGAAAGGGAGTGGTTCTATTAAGAGATGTGGCTTTGTTGGAGTAGGTGTGGCTTTGAGGTCTCCTTTGCTCAAGCTACTCCAAGTATTCAGTCTACTTCCTGTTGCCTGCAAATCCACATGTAGCAGCTACCTCTCCAGTACCATGTTTGCCTGCAGGCTATCATGTCCTGCCATAATGATAATAGACTGAACCTCTGAACTGTAAGCAAGCAACCACAATAAAATGTTTTCCTTTGTAAGAGTTGCCATGGTCATGGTGTCTCTTCACAGCAATAGAAACATTAACTAAGCCATAGACCAAACTATAAGTTCTCTAAAAGTAAAAACATACAGCAATGTTTGTGCATTTTACTTCTACAATTCTAAAGACCAAACTGCAAATAATGAATTCAATACATAAATGTTGAGAAAATTAATGGGATATAAGTATCTGCAAAAAGAAAATCATTTTTAGAGAACTCTTAAAAAAGAAAACATTTAATTGAGGTGGTGGCTTACAGTTTCAGAGGTTTAGTCCATTATTATCATGACGAGGAGAATGGCGGCTGGAATATGGCAGCATGTAGACAGACATGGTGCTAGAAGATTCTACATCTTGATCCAAAGGCAGCTGGCAGTAAACTCTGACAATGGGTTTGGCCTGAGCACATATGAGACCTCAAACCCCACCCCCACAGTGACACACTCCCTACAACAAGGTCACACCTACTCCAAGAAAGCCACATACATCTCCTAGCAGAGCCACTGCCTTTGGGGGCCATTTTCTTTCAAACCACCACAGTCCATAACATACAGTTATAAACAATGATGCAAGTCGCTAGTTTTACATTAAATACCAAACAACCCTGGCAGGTAAGCAAATGCTTTTTGCTTTTGGAGACATGGTCTCATGTAGCCCAAGAGGGTTGTTGGAGGCTACCTCCAACTTATTATGTAACCGAGGATGACCTTCAGCTGCTGATTTTCCTGCCACTACTTCCCAAAGGCTAGGATTACAAGTGTATGTGATTGTGATTGTGGGGTGTGTGTGTGTGTGTGTGTGTGTGTGTGTGTGTGTGTGTGTTGGCTATGGCATCTATGCACATACACAGAGGCCAGAAGAGGACACTGGGTATCCTACACAATCTCGTCCTACTTCATTTTGAATCTGGAGTTAGGCTAACAGCCATTAAACTCCAGTGATCTTCCAGTCTCAGTGCTGGGTTAGAGGTGCATACAGCCATGTATATTTTGGGGATAAGAACTCAGTCCTCATGCCTGTGCAGCATATGATCTTATACACGGAGCCATTGCCCTAGCCCTGTGATGGCTAATTTGGATTGTCAACTTGAGATTTAGAGTAACTATGGAACGACATTTCTGGGCATGTCTATGTGTCTATGGGGGATTATCCAGATTGACTTAAGTGATCTACTGAGACCCACCCTGAATGTGTGCAGCAGCAGCCCGAGGCCTGGGTTGTTCATTAAATAAACAGGAGGAAGTAAGCCAGGCTGAGCACCTTCTTTCCTTCCTGCTTCCCAACTGTGGATGCAATGTGATATGCTGTCTCCTGACACTGGTACCCTTCCTCCCTGGTTCTGACGTACGGGGCCCCTGGAACTAGCACCCAAATAAGCCCTCCCGTCCTTAGGTTGCTTTTGTAAAGTGTTTTGTCACAACAGCCAGACAAGTGACTACTACTACAGCCCCATGCCCCAGTCAAGCATACATCTTTATATTCTGAAACTCTAAGCAAAGAAATAAATTAATGAGGTCTATCTATCAACCCTTAGCAGTAGTAATATTAAACACTGGTACATTTAATATTATACTTTTCCAGTACAAAAGATATTACTCAGCTGTGGACTTTGAGCCATGGATGTGTAATTTTTAAATTTTAAATAGGACTGACTCTAGCACGAATTATTAGAAGGTCTTATTAATAAAAACAAACCCAGGTCCAGTTATTGGGGTGATCTGCCTCTGGAATGCTAGGATTAAAGGCGTGTGCTACCACTGTCTGACCTCTGTGTTTAATATAGTGGCTGTTCTGTTCTCTGGCCCCCAGATAAGTTTATTAGAGTGCACAATATTTTGGGGAACACAATATCACCACAACTGACAATAACATTTAATTCAAATTTAAAATATGAATAATATTATAGTTGTATGTCTCTTGATATAGCTTTATTTTTTTTTCCGAATTGCCCTGTATTATTTATAGTAACATTTCTGAATTAACATATGAGGAGAGTGCACCGCTGCACTTACTGATCAAGAAAGAGTCAAACTTTTTTTTTTTTTTTTTTTTTTTTGGTTTTTCGAGACAGGGTTTCTCTGTGTAGCTTTGTGCCTTTCCTGGATCTTGCTCTGTGAACCAGGCTGGCCTCAAACTCACAAAGATCTGCCTGGCTCTGCCTCCCAAGGCCTGGGATTAAAGGCATGTGCCACCGCCTGGCAAGAGTCATACACTTACAGATCCATTATCATAGCATTCACTTTTTAGCTCTGAAAGGCCATTCCACCAATTTACATAATTCCATTGCTAAGGGAAGCTTGACTACTGCAGGAGGGAAGCCATGTCTTGATTGCTCACTCATTGACTGGCTCACTCAGTCATTATCAAAAACAGATAATCACAGCCCTCATCTCCCCAGCACCTCACTAGTAAAGAAAGAGGACGCTCTATACAGGAATCCAGTGAAGGCAATCACAGAGTGTGTTAGAAGCACTTTGACAGGAAGGGAATGAGGCAAAGACAGGCAATTCCATTACACGGTTGCACTGAAGCAGCACAGGTGAGAAGGCTTGCCTTGGGTCTGAGAGATCTAGAAGGCTTCTTCGAGGAGAGGAAACTTGCTAGGGACCAAGAAGCAAGAGCAGGGAGGGCTGGTTCCCGGTGTGGAAAGGGGAACCACCTCACACAGAGGAAACTGCCCGAGTAAATGGGGTAACAAAGAAGCTCGCTACAAGGAAGTGCGGGACAAAAAGTTACCGATCCAGGAGAGTGAGGTACGAGAAGAGAATGAGCTACACAGAGCTTGGAGATAGTGAAAAGGATTTGGAAGATTCGGAACTTGGAAAGTGTATATAGATCATTATGGTTGGAGTGTATTGCTGAATAGGGTGCCTTTCACCGACTGAGTCTGGCAAAAGCTGGAGAGACCAGGCTCAGGTCTCCCGCACTTCTGCCTAACTAGGACATTTTTCCTAACCAGGAAGCTGTCTGTCAGTTTAGCTGGCAAATTGACCATAAATTTTCCACTAGGGTAATGTATAGGAAAGGGGAGTATACTTCTGGGTGACTCTCAACTCCATACATAAAGCTGAACTAGAGCAGATAAATAGGGAATTTGAGTGATGTTGCAAATATACAAACTTACTAACCTGGTCCTGCTGTGCATATCTTTCTGTATGCTGTGAATATATGTTGCTCTGATTGGTTGATAAATAAAATGCTGATTGGCCAGTAGCCAGGCAGGAAGAATAGGCAGGAAAAGCAGACAAGGAGAATTCTGGGAAGAGGAAGGCTAAGTCTGGGGAGACATCAGAGAGCTGCCCAAGGAGCAACATGTAATGGGATGCAGGTAAAGCTACAGAACATGTGGCAATACATAGATTAATAGTTATGGGCTAATTTAAGATATAAGAGCTAGTTAGCAAAAGGCTTGAGCCATGGCCATGCATGCTGTATTTATTTGGGGGATGCAAGTAGGAGAGATTTGTTCCAATCACCAGCAGGCTGGGACATAGGAAATCTTCCAACTACAAATGGCGCCCAGAGTGTTGGCTCAAGTTTCCACCTGAAATGTGAGAGAACTTAAAAAAAAAAAGATTCTAAAACGGAGCTAAAACCAGCTTCCTAGCTATCTCTCTCAGGCTAGTCTCAGCCTGCAGGCTTGAGCTACTCTATGGTGGGTTCGGGCATGCGGGCTTGACCTGCACCATGGCAGGAATGAAGCATCTCCAAGCTTCACATTATGCTTCCTGGTAGATTTAGCCTTTGCTATTACAGACAAAAAAACGTTTCTGGGCTACACGCTGCTTTAAATGGAGGCATAGACCCATTGCTTCCAAGAGCTGGTGGTACACATGGCTCCCAGGGCCTGAGCTGGCAGTAAATGTACCACCACCATGTTGGGAAGCTGAGGAGGGCGGAACCAGCAGCCAAAGCTGCCATTTCAGTCCTAGTGATTCTACAGTTTAAAGCAATAGATGCACAATAAGGCCGATTCAGATGGAACAAGACTTTAAATGGTTTACAGTGTGTATAAAAATATATGTAGGCTTGGAAGAGAGGAAAATGAATATAGGTAGTTATATAAAAATAGTTTTAAAAAATAAAGTCTTTAAAGAGACAGTAAGAGTAATATAAAAATAAGCCACATAAAGATGGAAATCACACACAGAGTTTGGATTATATTGTCTTTGGGATTTTTAACTGCAGAAAGACATTTGATTGTAAAGACTATTGAGTTAAACCAATATGTATATTTTAAAGGTATCTTGACTTCAAAATTTGGAACTAAGGATATGTTGCTTTGGAAAGGAGGCTCTGCTTTTGTTTCCACAGGAAGCAATAGGCTATGGATTTGTTCCAGATTATGATACATCAGGTTTGACCAGCCAAGACCCCCTGAAAGGTCTCTGATGACACCATGGCCCAGATGATCCAACATCCAGAATGGATGTTTCAAGGCAACTGGCTCAGACAATGCAGCCTCACAGACTATTGCAGTCAGGACTTGACCATAATTCTTAATTTTCTCAGGATCCCCATAAGAATACAGCACCCTTTATCAGCAGGAAGTAGCCTAGAAAACTATACCCACTTTTCCCAAAAATGGATTATAGGTGTTTGTCTTTGTTTAGGTTGTTGGTCACAAATTGTTATTGTCATAGTCAATCTCTTTCTAAAAGAAGAAAGGGGGATATGCTATAGATATATAGGATATAGATATGATAAGATAAAAGGGTAGATTATTGAATCTACTTTTAAAGAGCAACAGCTTGCTTAAAATATTTTACATTGCTATGGGCGGGCCTAGACATCTGGGAGCAGTGCAACCCCTGGGCCTATGGTCCTAGATGGTATTAAAAAAAGCAAGTCGAGCAAGCCATGGGGAGCAAGCTGATCAGCAGCACTCCTCCATGGCCTCTGCATCAGCTCCTGCTTCCACTTCTCCTGTTGCAAATTTCTACCTTGGCTTCCCTCAATGGACAGTGACCTGGGATGTATAAGTCAAATAAATCCTTTTCCCCCTAAGTTGCTTTCGGTCATGGTGTTTTATTACAGCAATATAAACCCCTGCTAAGACACCATCTTAGTGTCTTAGATAGTATTTCAGCAAAAATAGTATTGCATAATGTCTAGCGTAATAATTTGTAGAAGACTAGTAATCAATTTGTCCTTATTTAGTAATTAAACATATCATTGAAACAGTTAACTGATGCATATAAACAAGTCATATGAGACTTGTATGCAGGGTGCCGTCAATGAATGTAGGCTATTATGTATATTATCTTTGGTGGAAGGAGGGTTCAAAGCCATGTTTGTCCACCAGTGTCTAAAATATGCAGTGATCATATTTAAGCTCACCACTTCCACTGCTCCTTCAGCCAGCATGGAGGACATGAGATGCTTAGAGGTCAGAGGGCTCCAGCAGTATCTTTTGAGGGTGCACTTGCTGCCTTTGATAAATCTCTTGTCTCTTTCATCCTGTAGCACAAGGATAGTTCCTTCTTCGGCAACTTTGTTGGATTTTCTTTCAACTGCTATTGTCTGTCATTATAGATAGTCAAACTATTTAATATTATTTTTTTTCTTGTTCTTGGGAGTTGGCTCATTGGGTAAAGGGCTTGATGTAGAAGCATGAGGAATAGAGAGCAGGTCCCCAGCAGCCACATAAATGTGGAGTGGGGGTGGTGGCCCACCAGTAATCTCAGTACTGGAAAGGAAGAGAGGGAAGGTCCCTGGAGCAAGCTAGCTAGCTAGCCTAGGTAAGTCAATGAGCTCTAGTTTCAAGCGAGAGACCCTGCCTTGGTATATAAAGGGAAGATGGATCAAGGAAGATACCTATGTCCACCTGTGTCTTCCAAGTGTGTGTGCATGAACACACACACACACACACACAAACGTACACTAATTCACATCCGCACATGCACACACATTATACACACATACTCATACAAAAAATTATTCACTTGACTCTGTCACTTTCCTTAGTGGTTATTTTGCTTTTCATTTCCCAGTTCTAACTGTGAAGCTTAGGTCATCATTTCAGCAGCTGAGTTCTTTCATACTTCACTTCCTAGGGCCCTCTTTCCAATTACTGATGCTTCTCTACGTATCATAAGGTCTAACCCAGGTGAGCCCACTACAAGTGGAAACCATTGTGAGCTGAAGATGCAAATAGAATAGCTAACACTCCCAGCATCACAGGTGAGCAGCATCCTCAGTAACCTCACTGCTTTATGTCACCAGAGCATCTTATTGTCACTAGTACAGGAAAAGATAAAATATTCTTATCAAAGACTGACTTCTAATGAACACACAAAGTCAAATTTTCAGAAGTTAGGGGCCATCTTCATAACTGAAGCATCAAATCAGCTGTCCTCATCACTGGTTTTAAAAATTCACATTTTTCCAGACAATATGTTATATTATCTAATTTAATTATTTGTTATTATGATCAATTGCACACAGAAGCAACCAAATACCATTGAACATAATACAAAAACAGCTAAGGTGACAGTGAGGAATCATGAGGCATCGTGCCTTTTCTAGAAAAAGATGGCAGAACATTCATACACACCAACAAATAGAACACAGAGCTAGAAACAGTGAACACACTGAGGAAGAGGAGAAGGAATAAGTTTCTTTCACCAGAACCAAAATGCCCATAGGGGTATGGCACCCAAAGAGAGACAGCCACATTTCCATACTCACACAGGGGTCCAGTTGAGACTAGGAAACTGTTGTGGTATGAGTTGCTAAGCGAGATGCTGTTCTGACAGACATGGTGCTCCTCTAGTGATGCACAGGCAAGACTGCAATGCTATTTGTTTTCTATCCTCCAGCCCCTATTTCTGTGGTCCCTCTTTAGTTTCTCATATTCTGCCTCTGGACACTGTAGCTCCATCAAACCTTTAACAGATTTTTTTTAAAGTGAAAGAGTTGGTAGGAAGGGGTAGGGGTCCTTAATCCAAGGCAAAGAAGCTGTTTCACAGTTCCATTACGAGCAGAGCTCCCCACCCCTCCACCCCTTGCTGGTCTACCCTTTAGGAAATCCTCTTTATCCTGCATATTATCACCATTTCTCGTTGCTTTGTCTATAATAATATCACTTCTATCTCAAAGTCCTTCTTCTCTTAAAGTGACAAACACACCCAATCTGTTGCTGACTCCTTGGCTTTAAATGCACTTATGGGTATTGTTTGGAACTTCTGTGATGAGTTCTGAGAGAAAATGAAAACCTTGAGCAATACAAGTTTTGTTTCCCTCTTAATTTGATCCAGCCGGTTAACCTGTAAAAAGAACCCTAGTCTGGTGCAATTCTGCAACGCCTCAGCATACCTTTGGTTGAATTCATCATTTTGTCTAAATATTCTTTATGTACTCTAGTTATCTTGCAAGCACATATTGCATATAAACTGAAAAATAAATATTGTGGGATGTGAAAAAAATCAATAATCTCCTTTGAAGTGTTTGCAATACATGAGGTAAAGGCTATTAAATAAATATACTCGAATAAATAAAATTAAGAATAGAGAGACAAAAGCATGGAAATCAGCCACATCCTATTTTCTTAAAAACCCCACGACTGCTGTTTTTATTTGTTTCCTCAAATTATTCTATATAAACTCTTCTTTAAGACAGTACTTACTATAAATATTTCCTTTCGTTAGGAAAAATGGAGTATTGAATACTTGTTAAGTGACCCATAAATTACACAGTGAGAGAGATTTAGAAATGCCTGTTCTCCACCACGCCACTTCATTTACTTAGTGAAGAGAATAGTTTCCAAAACTGTAGTTCTTTTCAACAAATCTATTTTGAAAAATAAATCCTAAAAGGATTCAACAAGCTTAATATGCTTCCCCACATTCAGGTCTGTGGCTGGATGAGTTTCTTAGTTCCTCCATGATGTGTTCAAGTTGCAATACATTTGCTATATTTATAATTGCAATCCAGACAGTCAATTGTGTATTCTTTTTTAGTGGGTCAGAAGAAACTGAAATACAGTTTTTGCCCAGAGAGCAATTCCACTTAGAATTCGGCTTTTTTTATATGCTCCAAATGTCAATCATTTATCAGCGCATTGAAAGCAACAAAAGGCTAGAAGAACAAATGTAATAAAAACTCTAAGATTCAAAAGCTTGAGAATCTAAATATTTCTATTAGGAAAGTTAAATGCATTTAACTTTAAACACGGACAGCTGCAAGATGAGAAAATAAAACAACCATGAAATGTTCCACTCTGGTAGGACATACTGTCATGTATGTACAGCACCATGGCTATAATTCACAGTTAATACTATCTTGAGTAGATTGTAATGACATTTATCATCCAGCCAATTATGAAATTATGACGGAAACAACAATGTTTCTCTTGCAAGATCCCAAGAATAACTTTTATTATTCTCTTCTTTCAGAGTCTCTCTCAAATGTTATATTATAATTTCAAAAAATAGAGAATATGGGCATGGCAAAATATTTCAAGGAATTAAGTAATTCAGGTTTCTGGATTAATAAACTATAAAAGCCTTCTAAGAACTGATGTCAGTTACCACAATTATTTATAATCTTAAATGACAGCGTAATAAGCAGGCCTGGAAATGCATGGGGATCCATGATGGCAAGTGTAAACTTGAGCTGGGAAGTAGACTTAGTGACAGAGCCTTCCTGCCCAGGCCAGAGTTTGAAGGTGTCTCCTTAGGATCTAAGTCTGAGGCTCAGCTAGAGCCCTGTTCTGCCCAGAGCAATGAATCACTCTCTGGGCTCTTGACTAAATTTGCCAGTGTCCTTCACTGAGGCTTTTACCTACAAGGTTGAGGAAGTAGCTTAATGAAATTTTCCTCTATTATCTGTGATGACAACAGTTTCCAGCAGCTTGCTATCTGGGATTCTTCACATCCTCAAAGTCTGGGTGTGTCCCTAAGTGTAAGGGACAGCAATGAAAACTTTGACTATCAGTCTTCTGAGGGAACAACAGAGGTAGGGACAAGCACACAAGCCAATTTCTTTTTTCCCTAGCCCCTACCCATTAGACCAAAAAATAGCCTGGCAGGCAGCTATCCATTAAAACATCAAGTCCCACTCAAAAGCATCCTTGAGTGAAGCCCTCAAGTAGTACATCTAGGAGAAATACTGTATATGACCTAAATATCTATTGAAAACCCCTTTCCTGAACCCCTCATCATATCACATTGCAAGAGGATAATTTTCACTTGGTTATTTATAACACCATCCTAGATTTTATGTGCATATGTAAATTATTTTGACACATTCATGTTGGCAACAAGAAAACAGGTAACCTTGTTTGCCTCAGGGGTGTGTTAAATCAAAAGCTATTAAAATCCTATCACCATATCTGTTGGTTCTGCATCCATAGATCCAGTCAAGTGTAGGATTTATTAAATTTATTAAAGAATATATGCATTATATGTATCACCCCCGTCATGCCCCAGACAGGATGGTAGAGCATCTATTTATATGGCACTTAAATTATTTTACATATTATAAATAATCTAGAGGTGACTTAAAAATATACAGGAGCATATATGAGGGATATGTGCAAATATAAATCCATTTTCTAGAAGGGGCTTGAACAGCTAAACAATCTGGTCTCCATGACTGCCTTGGGAAGAAACCCATGGATATTGAGGTTAAGACTGTGTTCTCTATTTTCTGGTCAAGCGTGATGGCACATGCCTTTAATCCCAGTACTCAAGAGGCAGAGACAGGGTGGATTTATATGAGTTTGAAACCATTCTAGACCTTCTCCAAAAATAAACACAAACAAACAACAACAAAACAAAAACAAATAACCCCAAACCAAAAAAAAAAAAAAAAAACCACCACCACCACCACCACCAAAATCCCCAGAAACTAACTAACCAACCAACCAACCAACCAACCAACCAAAAAAACCTGAATTCTGAAATGGCACCAATTTAGTGCCATCTAATGGTAGGTAGGTGATCAGAACTGGTTTTTCCAGTCTTGCCACAGTATTTCTGAATATTTGAAAGAAAAAGAGGTAGGGTTGAACCAAATTAATTGGTTATAGAATGCACTAGGGAAATCTGAATAAGGCAAACATAGTACTTAGAAAATGTATACTCCATAAAAACTCTGGTAGTCAAATTTCAAATAACATTTGTGATTCTTCAACAGAATCCCCATGATTTACTTAATGGATTTAACCACGGAGCAAGCTGCCACTAGACTTCTTGACAGAAATTCATGCTTATCTTGTAAATAGCTGAATTCTCTCCCTATTTAGGAACAATCAATAAACGCTTGGCTTGAAATCTGGTTGAAAACAGCCACTCTAATTAACAAAATAAAGCACATAATCCAGACAAGCATCAGCATCCTAAGAGCATGCTGGTCCCAGTGACAGGTCCTAATCCCCCACCTCTGAAAAGTGACTTCCAAGGAATCAAGTCAGCTTAGATGGATTTTCCATTTAAATGGTCAAGGATTAAAAGGAGTTGGTTGGACAAGCGTAACTCATTCATAGAACATTCCACTTCAAATACACATTCACGTCATGATATCCTTATGAAAATAAGCTGTCTTCTTAAGCCCTGGAATCTAAAAGCAAAGGCTGACACTAAACCATTTTGATTAATGCATGACATAGTTGGAAGACTATGCTACACTCCATTTCCCCATATTTCTGAACTCCTGTGATCATCGGATCCTGTAATGCAGTTAGCAGAGCTGGGTCCCCCTAGAGGTTATCTACACAAAAACATGCATTGCATTCCAAACCTGACCAGCATTCCTGCTCTAGATGGATTCAATGTGACAACCTTTAATAGGGCAAACTGCCAATATATGGCCATTTCAACAGCCTTGTTTCCATACAGCACATACAATAACACGCTTATTTGACTTACTTGGTGAGAATGATTTATTGTATAACACAAGATGGGGAAAGAACATACCACCTTCAAAGGGCCATTCTCAGAGTGTTTAAAAGCCCACAGAACTCATCCACAACAAAGCAAAAAATTCCACAAGCTTACAAATAGTATCCTGTTAAACAGTTAAACTAGAGCAGAGTAGACATTGAATGATTTGGAGAGCTAAAAGAGCTAATTCCTAAAGGAAATGCATTTACATCAAGTTTTTACTGTGCACACACACGCTGGCAGTGAGCTGGGCAGATAAGGAATGAGAGGTACATATGTATGTCAACCTATGACACACACATACTCTTCTATTTTTATTCATTTTAGTTATTTGTTTATTTCTTTATATAAGCCTGAGAAGGGGAAGGGATTTGGTCCTGGCCTCTGGAATAACTTTAAAAATAAAAAATAAAAAATAAAAAAAAAAACTTCTCAGTTTTTTTTTTAAAGAAAGACTTGTATTTACTTGTGAGTTATCATGAGAAAACCACATACAGAAACAGATCAGTTGGAAAGTTTGCTGGTTTGTGAAATGCAATGATGGACTTCACCAAACAATCATTATCATGCTTTGTGAATTAACACAGTTATAATCAAATAATTTTCAGTGTGGCTCTTCCCACCCATTTTAAGAGCAATTTTCGGATGGTCTCTACTGGACAATGTTCTTCAATCCCACCCCACCCCCTCTGCTGGAAGCAGTCCACAGCTCAGTCAGGCAACTGTGGAGTGGAACTAATTCCTTCCTCTTAACGCCTGTCTCCAATTAGCTGGTGGGAAACATAAATGATTTGCTTAAGAGACAGTTTCCCATTTACTCAAGCCTGTTACCATTCTCAACTGAGCATCACACAGTCACTAATTGTCTTGGGAAACTGCTGTGTGGCTTCTAACTTTGTGACCTAGGCAAGTTATTGAACATTCCCAGGCCTCAGTCACCTCAACTGAGAATGGGGATCATTTCTACTGACACATTTCTGAGTGTTAAATGACAGACTGCCAGCAGCACTGAGATTTGTCTGGTCATACAGTGCTCAGCAAATCAATCACCACCACCATGATCTAAAACAGGAAAAACAAAATGAACAAGTAGTTACTGAAAATGAAGTAAGTCATAAATGTTATGTACAAGATACAGAGGAAGACACTAACCTCAAACCTCTTCTTTATATGTCCCTGGCAGCTCGGCAGCAAAGAACTTACTATCTTCTGTGCCTGCCCTGATAATCACACTATCTATCTTACCTTAGCATTTGTGCTCTCTAAATGCTGCCTTTCATTTATTTTTTTTCACCCATTTGCCCTCTTTCTGATCCTATCAACCCAAACTCATCAGCTGCAGTTTAGCTATTGAAGACAGTCTGTTCTGTTTATTTGCTCATTCCTGTCTGCATTTGCCAATGGGAAAATACCAGAGTCAAGGCAGACAGTCAGATTCTCAAAAGTTTCTACATGCTGTTACAGAGCAATTCCACTGCCACTCAAGCCCTCTCACTGCTGGTGCCTAGGACTCAGAGGGAATGTAAAGGAGGCCTGGCTCTTACTAAGAGGGCCATAGTCAATTAAAGACACCGCGTGTGGCTGGGGGACAGTGCTGGCAAGAGGTGGGCCAGCTATTACCACCCTGTGTTCCCCAGAATTTGTTTTTAAGGCAGAGATATTCTTTCATTCCCTCACATATGACTCTACTGAATGTATACATGGCTTTGTCATATATTTTATACACCCTTTCATGTCTATTTAAACCTCATGTTTGTAATTCCAGTACCATAGGTGGGATTCCCAGGACAGAGGGCAAAGTGGGAGAAGAGGTCTTTTTTTTTTCTCTTTCTAAGAAAAACACTGTGCTGTTCATCTCTGAAATATTTTGATGCTGGCAGTATGTTTTAAAGCCAATGTGTAAAGCTGGTAAGATGGCTCAGCAGGTAAACGTGCTTGCCACCAAACCTGAATACATGAGTTCTACTCCTAGGACCTATATGATGGAAAGAGAAAACAGATGCCCACAAGCTGTTCTCTAATATCCACCTGCACATACATCCCTCAAGAAATAGATAAATGTAATATTTTTCAATAATGATAAAATTTATGTTTAAGAACTTTCTGCTTCACTTCACCTGTAAGTTTGAAATAAGATCAAATTAATGTCCCCCCATTAAGAGACCAACTCCCTATTCCTCTTTTGGTATCATAAAGCAGAGACCATAGGCAAAATGTTTAGTGGGTAAAACTACTACACAACAGACTTGCTATCAGTCTTTGAAAGCTTTGAGCAATCATTTGGAGAATAAAGGATGTATCCAGCGAGTGGATGAACTTTGGAACCCTTCCCAAGGAAACCAAGTGCTTGTCACTTCTGTCAACATCTGTTACATTTAGGAATTATTTGTTGGATTGTGACATAATCTTCTCATTTTTTTAGACAGTTCTGACAATTGAAGCAATAGGGAGAGTTTATTCCTTGGCCAAAACCTATCTGAAAATCAGTGTCTTAAGTTTTAAATTACAAATGAAACTTTCCCTCCTAGTCCCAGTGTTTAAATGGCTTGAGCTATTACAACTATGTAAAGTTTAATCCTATTGTGCAAATTTGAAATAAAAAATAAATATGTAAGTCCAAAAGCATTCAAACTACAATTAGAAAAACATAATTATGTTCAGTTAGCAATATGGCTATTTTTCCTTTTCCTTTCCTTTTCTTTTTGTTTTTCTTTTCCTTTCTTTTCTTTTCTCCTTTTCCTTTCTTTTTTATCAGACTTGGCTGAATTTTATACCTAAGTTGTTGTAGAAGAATATTTCAGATATTAGCTGATACAGTTTTATTTGATTGATGGAGTATAGAGGTCACCATTAACTCCAAGGTGGTTGCTGATCAGGTCAGTACATAGAGCAAAGAGCTCCATTGCAGAGATTCAGCTCAAGAATATTGGACAGGAGATGAATCTAGCATGGCATTTTTCTACTACATCATGATAAGAATCTTTTATAGAGTCTGGAGTGATAATGGAATGACCATGCCAAGGACTATATGCTCCAGAACTCAGAGAAAGAGAGCAGAGTATCACATACCTTAAGATATAGGTTTGGGAATCCCAGAAAAGGCATTGCTTATTTTGTCTTGGTAGAAAAGGATATCAAGTCACAGAGAATGCGTTCCATGGCACTGGTGGCTGCTGTAGAAGTAGTCCCATGACATGTGGCTTTATGCTTGAAGTGACAAGAGATGCAACGCTCATTCACATCCTCAGCTGTGTTCTCCTTTGGCTCTACTGTGTATCTAAAATAGCCTTCACAATGCAGATGGATTCAAAGACTACCAGAGGAAAATGGTGACCTGTCTGTCAGAACTACTTGTTTTGACAATGCTTCATCAGAATGATAAGGGCTTCATGGGCTGTACTAGGAATCCTCTGTAGGTGGCTGCTGTGGGATGTTCTGTATGGCAAATGTGTTGCTCTGATTGGTCAATAAATAAAACACTGATTGGCCAGTGGCTAGACAGGAAGTATAGGCAGGACTAACAGAGAGGAGAAAAAAAAAGAACAGGAAGGCAGGAGTTACTGCCAGCCAGGACAAGCAGCATGTGAAGATGCCGGTAAGCCATGAGCCACGTGGCAAGGTATAGATTTATGAAAATGGATTAATTTAAGCTATAAGAACAGTTAGTAAGAAGCCTGCCATGGCCATACAGTTTGTAAGCAATATAAGTCTCTGTGTTTACTTGGTTGGGTCTGAGCGGCTGTGGGACTGGCGGGTGACAAAGATTTGTCCTGACTGTGGGCAAGGCAGGAAAACTCTAGCTACAGGTGGCTGTTCCTGAAGAGGTAGATAGCAAGACTCTGGGTCCTTGCCTACACTGGCAGAAGGTCCAATGGTGATTTTTAGTTGTCTTCTGTATACACTGGGGATGGAAAGTAGAGCCCTGCCCATGCTAGCCAAGTATTCTGCCACTGAGCTATATTTCCCACCACATGTTTTATATTGAGGCATATTCTTACTTAGCTGCCTAGGCTGGTCTTGAACTCACTTTATCCTATACAGGCCCTGAACTTGTGGACTTCCTGTTAGAGCATCCCAAATTATTGGAGCTGTAAGTCTGTACTATCAAGCCCAGCTCTAATTTGCCCTTTAAGTAATCATAGACTACTCTGTTGAAGACCTTTGGGTTGAGTTAATTCCTGAGAGGTCATGTTCGAACCAGGTACCTTCCACCCTCAGCAGTGGTGTTAATGTAAGCTCTCCAAAGAACAGGGTAGCAGTTCTTAGCCCATGCTACTAATGTGGACTAAATTATATGGAAAGAACTACAGTAACTTAATGCATTAGGATGGGGGTTGGGACATAGACAGATGTGAAATAGAAATCAGAGTTCCCATTGTGTATGGTCATGACTGTGAGATGCACATCACTACATCTGGGAAGAGTGGGAGGGAGGATGGTAGGACCTAGAGGGGTCAAGGACACCAGCAGAACACAGCCCACAGAATTAACTAAGCAGGCTCATAGGTGTTCACAGAGATGAAGCAGCAATCATGGAGCCTGCATGAGTCTGTGCTAGGTCCTCGGCATACATGCTGTGGTTGTTTAGTTTAAGGTGTTTGTGGGACTCCTAACAGTGGGATGTGTCTCTAACTCTTTTACCTGCTCTTCAGATCCTTTTTTTCCTACTGAGTTGCCTCATCTAGCCTTGATATGAGGGTTAGTCTTATTGAATCTTGTTATGGCATGTTCGGTTGATATCCCTGGGAGGCCTGCACTTTTCTGAAGGGAAATGGTAAGAACAGTGGATCTTGGTGACAGGAGAGGTGGGGGCTTGGGAAGAGTGGAGGCTGTGGTTGGTATGTAATATATGAGAGAATAATAATAATAATAAACCCTGATTGATATCAGATTAAAACATAAGAAAAAGAAAAGAATCTGAATAAATGTTCAAAGATCTTAACAGGCACCTCACCAAAGAAGATATATAGATGGAAAATGGAAGTGCAAAAAAGATGCTTCACAACATGCACCATCAGAGAAACTAAATAAAAAATCAAGAATCAAGAACACCAGCGTCACTAAATGCTAGCAGGAACAGGGAGCTATGGGAACTCCAGTCCATTGCTAGCCAGAATACCAGTGCTGAATCCCTTGCTCCTCTTACTGCAGAATTTGAGAAGCTCTTCAAAATTATTTATGTATTTAATTGAAAAAAAAATACATGCTACATACACACATGTGTTTTGAGTTATCTACTTTAGATGTTAATTCACTATCACATACACACATATTAGATAATAATTAACTATCTCACACACATGTGTGTATGTGTGTGTATACATACATACAAATATATATATTATATATATATATAATATATATATACACACACACACACACACACATATATATTCCCCTGTACTGCAGATGTTTCTTCATTCTGCTAACTAGTAAATGCTCTATATAAAACCTCAATAGTTTGATGAGGTTCTGTTATTTTGGCTTTGCTTGAATATTGTGGTGATATTGTGTTCCCCAATATATCGTGCACCCTAATAAATTTATCTGGGGTCAGAGAACAGAACAGCCACTAGACAGACATAGAGGTCAGAAAATGGTGGCACTCACACCTTTAATCCTAGCCTTCTGGAGGCAGAGATCCATCCAGATCTCTGTGAGTTCAAAACCACACTGGAAATAGCCAGGCATGGTGACTCACGCCTTTAATCCCAGGAAGTAATGGCAGAAAGCAGAAAGGTATATAAGGCATGAGGACCAGGAACTAGGCTGGTTAAGCTTTTAGGCTTTTGAGCAGCAATTCAGCTGAGATTCATTTGGATGAGAGCTCAGAGACTTCCAGTTTGAGGAAACAGGATCAGCTGAGACATTGGAGAGGCGAGGTAGCTGTGGCTCTTTCTGCTTCTCTGATCTTCCAGCATTCACCCCAATACCTGGCTTCAGGTTTGTTTTTATTACTAAGACCTTCTAACAATTCGTGCTATAGCCTATGATTTGAAATCACATTGAAGCATTCATTGCCGAGCTAATTGCTTTGGAGGTTTTAGCCTAAGTGTTCCTCTAGTTGTTTGATGGTTTCAGGCCCTAAACTTGGGTGAGCTGATTTCCATTTGCTTTGAGGTAAGGGTTGAATTTCACTCTGCTGCATGGTCTTCCAGTTTCCCAGCACCATTTATTAAAGACGCTGTTCTTTCCTCACATTGTCTGTTCTTGACACATTTGACAGAAGTCAATTTGTCATAAATGCATGGATTATTATTTCTCTCTCAAGTGCCCCATGTGTGCCATACTGCTTTGATTACTATAATTTCAGAGCATATTTTAAAGTCAGGTAGTGTGATGATTTCCAATTTGTTCTGTTAATTCAAGTTTGCTTCGATTATCTGGTCTTTTTTGATTCTTCATGAATTTTAGATTTTTTCCCTATAATTGCATAAAAGATCATTAGAATTTTGATAGAAATAGCACTGAATTTACATATATATATATGTGTGTGTGTGATATATAGCCAATATTAACTTACTAATCCATGAACATGGCATATCTTTCTATTTGTATATTTTGCAATTTATGTTTAATCTGTGATTATAGTTGTATTTTTTTTTTGGTTTTTCGAGACAGGGTTTCTCTGTGTAGCTTTGTGCCTTTCCTGGAGCTCACTTGGTAGCCCAGGCTGGCCTTGAACTCACAGAGATCCACCTGGCTCTGCCTCCCGAGTGCTGGGATTAAAGGCGTGCGCCACCAACCCCCGGCTATAGTTGTATTTTTCACTAAAAATTTTAGCAAATTTATTTTGTACTTCACATTTCATTGTATTTTGTAGCTACTAAAATGTAATTATTTTCTTGGTGTTTGCATATACATACATGTAGGCAAAACACTCATCTATATACACTTACATATATAATGAACCCTCCTTAACATCCATACATTGTAATAGAACTAAGGTGTTATTATTCTAACTTCTAGAGAGAATAGATGATTTAATTCAACTTTATGTCCCTTGGTGTCACCAAGTATGTTGAATATAGTAGATGGTCACTAATGTTTGTTGAGTCAAGTCATTCCTTAAATCATCTACATAACAGATTCATTTTGAGACTGAGAGAATCACATTCTCATTTCTTCATCTGCTAGAAAGATCGAAATCTTTCTCCTTCAAGACATGTATACGAAGTGCCTCAAGCAGCACATAGTAAACCAGAGGCAGTAAAGACAGTTGCTAGTCTTGCTACCACTCTTGCCATTTTTATTATCAATATCGGTGTTAAGTAAGTAGTATTACTCTGTGTAAGATCCTGTTCTGTGTTCTAGAAAAACAAAGTACTACAAAGACCTGTTCTTGCTTAGATGTTTGTCAGGGCAGGTGGCCTTTATGTAGGAAAAGATAAGATACATGAAGATCAAGTCAAAAGGTAAAAGGCCTTAGGCCCAAGTCAGGAGGCTAAAATTAACAAATAGTTTTAGACAAGAATGAAGAACTGATCCCCAAATAATTGATTGTCTGTGACCAACAACACCTACAGCTAAACATGTCCATGTCTTTTTTTTTTTTGTCTCATCTGCTCTTATCTCTATCACATTCCATCCTCCAAATTACCAATATCCACTAATCACTCATTTTGTAGGTTTGTTTTTCTGTTACCTCAGATTGAAAGCCTGGGGCTGAAACGTCCTATAACTAGTCACATCTCAGTTAAGGCTTTCCCCATCTGTCTAGGTTCCAGTGGATAGAAGGGTAGATGGTCCTCTGGTTGAGCAAATAGGATAACAGCTGATACCATGAGCTATACCAGACAGAGTAGCCCACCCTGAGGACCAGGAAGAAGGTCAGTATTCTGGAGTACCCGGGGCTTGGACTAAAAAATGGAAAGTCTACGGGGGAGGGAAGAAGGGCATTAGGCAGAAGCAATCTTATGAGCAAAGCCCTAGGAGCCAGGAGCAGCCTCACCAAGCTGGAGCAATTAGAGCTGCGTGGATGTTGTCAGAAGCAAGCTGAACGAAGATTGGGAAACAGACTAGGATTCTTTGATGTTAAATGGTGTTTGAGTAATGGGAATCTACAGAATTATATAACTGACTTTGAAATACAAGTATCCATTTCAAAGTACATAGTACTTGTTAGCAATGTTATGTTGATAAAGGCAAGGAGGACACAATGTGGGGAACACTGATATTTTCAGATATTTGGGACAGCAGGCGAGTGCACTTACAGGTAGGAAGACCTGACTCCAGATATGCAAAATGGGAGTAGCAATGACTTTTGAGTTGAAATAAAAGCTATTCACACGGAAAGTGTAAGGAATGTAAACTTTTCATCAAACATCCAGTTTAAAATATACTATCATAGAGGTACAAGAACACCGAAAGCAAGTTTATTTTAAAACTTCAGAAAAACAAAGTCTCCTGGTCAGTTGGAAATTAAGTCATATCCCTAACCAGCTCCTTCTAGGGCTTAGGCCTTAGCAACAAACAGTGATATAGAACCCCATGTTGTAAACTTGTATGTGTATGTATATATACATAATGTACACACGTATACACATATACCTATATGTAACAATAATAATAATAATAAAGAGGCTATCACCTTGAGGGTGGGAAGGCATAGGTGGAATTTGAGGGAAGGTTTCTGGGAGGGGCTAAAGGGAGGATGGGGGGGAGAAAAAGTGATATAAATCTATTTCAATTAAACATATAAAGAAAGAGGGATAAATAAGCTATGTATTCCACCAAACAAACATTTGCCACAGCCCATGACCCTTGTATATTGTAGTCTTTTAAAAGTTACTTATTATCACATATTGATTGTGCATAGTGAGTTCCATTGTGACATCATCATACATATAATGTATATTTATCATATTTACCTATCATTACCCTTGACTATGTTCTTCACTCCTCTTCATCCCATTCCCCTTCTTGCCTAGTCCTTTTTCTACTTCCATTTCCTTCTTTTCTTCATTCCCATCTATTTTTAAAAATAGAGTTCATTAGGGTTTTATGAGTTTCATTAGGGATGCTTACAGGATCCTGGTGAAGGACTATTTACAGGAGCATAAGCTCTTTACCGGTGGCTACACCACTAAAGACAATATTTCTCTCTTCTTCAGAGACCATTAAATGCCTATAGATAGTCAGGGAAAGGTGGCATATGATGAGCCCTTCTATCCGAGTTCCATTAATTGAGTATACCCCTAAATAGAGGGCTTCAAGGGTCCTTCTTCCACAATGACAGAATGTTGACAGGTTCAATTTTGTGCCAGTGATCTCCATTGCTACAGGACAAGTATGCAACAGCAACATCATGTTCTGAAGATAGAGTCCTTAAATCCAGGTGATGGATATATGACCTTCCACTAGGCTGCCTGACCCCACTGCAATTTAATCAGGACCTTTATGGCAGACCTCTGATGTCAAATGACCTTGTCTAACCACTCAAGTGTAACTGATTTTAAGTGCTAGTGCACAGTACCTCCACACATGGCCAACTCATCAATGGCATATCATAGGAAGGCAGTTAAACACCACACATGTTGGAGTTTTAGCATAATCTTATAAACAAATAATAAACTCCTTTAAAATATATTCTATTTATTGAGCTAAATTATCTCTTTATAAGAAAGGCATTTAATAAACAGAAACAGTGTCCCAAGTGATTTTCTGAGCTGTAATTTAAATTGTTGTCTATATACTTAGTGTGTGTGTTTTGAAGACAGTTTCAAGAACCATTCAGTTCTTTATAACTTTAGGTATTTGTGAACCGATTCGGGTTACTAGTTTCTCTAATAATAAATATAAAAGGGGGTGCTCTAAATAATGTGAAAACAAACTGAATGTCTTAGTTTTGTTTCTGTGATTAAAAAAAATACCCCGACAAAAAGATTCTTAATAGAGAAAGGGGTTTATTTCAGCTTACTTACAATTTCAGGTTATAGTCAGTCATTATGGGGAAGTCAAGGCAGGAACTTTACACATCTCCTGACACCATATTCACTGTCATGGACAGAGAGAAATGTGCTTGCTTGCTTGCTTGCTTGCTGTACTCAGCTCAATCGCTTCACTCTCACTCACGCAGGACTCTATGCCTAGGGAATGGTGCTGCCCACAGTGGCCTGGGTCCTCCTACACCAATTAATTTACTAAAAATGATCCCACAGACACGCCCAGTGGCTAATCCAATGTAAACAATCCCTGACTGAGACTTTCTACCCAGGTAATTCTAGATAGTATCAAGTTGACAATTGGAACTAACCATTATACTGAATTAAAGAAAGAAGTCAGAATTTGGTAGAGTTATTTAATATTCAAATTCCAGCATTATTGACAAAGTTCTTCTGGGGAAAGGCCTTACAAAATGGCATAGAAATATGCTAAACACAGAGATGTGCCATTCACATGTTAATTATGTATTTCAAGTTGATATTACATTCTAAACAAAACTTTGTTTTGTACTTAAGATGTTTGATCTTAAAAATTGTTTATATCTCCACTGACACTTTTAATACTTCAATTTTATTACCTCTAGTGTCTTTTTTATCATTAATCTTAGTATCTATTTGTTGTTTGGAAAAAAAGGACAGACTTAGCAAATGGTAGACATCTCATAAACAACAGATAGGGGCTATGTAAGCTGTGTTGGAATTAGAACTTGGAAGAGGGAACAATATTATTTTTCCTTCCAGGATAATGGTTTTCAGTTAATTCCAAAGGTCAGTTGTAAAAAATAGTCCCTTCCCTTAAATACCGAGATTCATCATCCTGACACTGTTTACCAGAGTCGCAGTTCATGAACTGATAGGAGCCTTGTGACCTTGTGTTCAGCTCCCATACTGCTCACTATTCCTTAATTATATCTGAAGGCAAACATGTGGGCACTGAGCCTTATCATGTCATGCTTCCATGAGTTTTCAGTTCCATCATTGCTAATAAAAACAGCATTTGTTTTATGCTATTTGTCAGACATCATCCTGAAGGCTTTATTATACATGTATTATAAAATCTTTCAATCACAAAAGTACAGGGAATAATAAAACAAATGTTTGTGCAGCCATTAAATATTTAATCAAATACTAACACTTTGCCATATTTTCTCTTTTAAAAATACTGTAAGAGTAGTTAAAGTAGACTATGTATAATGACCTAATTCAGTTCTCCTGTTTTCCTTTCTCCAGAATGTAACTAACATTCAAGAAGTAGAGAATGCTTTGCTCAGTTTTTACATAAGAATGTTCTTTCAATAATGTCTAGTAATATCCATATGACATTAAAATTAATGTAAACTCTATCAAAAATGGCATCATTTCCTTTCTACAATATATACTTTAAAATGTGTATTGTAAAAATTCTACAATATTTTATTGTCTGAATAACCATGTTTCAGTGTATTTACATTCTGATTGATATTTAATTTTACTTGCAACTACAGTGTGTAGCATGTAGATTTTATTGAATATTTATATATTTCATTAAAATAAATTATTAAATGGAGATTGATGGATTTAAGAAATTATTAGATTTAACTTTGTGTATACTGACAAGGCTTCCTTTAAAGAGGCTACACCAATCTATATTTTTAACAGCAATTTGGGGGCATTTCTTATTGCCTTACTTCCTAAAGACATTTGTCTTCACTAGTTATTTTAATCTTGCCAATCTAAATAAATGGCCTTGAATAAATGGTGTTTCAGCATACAAATACTTGAAGATTAGTAAGGCTGGATAGCTTTATGCATACTAGCCATGCATGTCTCATTTTAATGATGCATTTTTTTGCTTCATACTCTCCATCTTTCTAAAAACAACTTATAAGCCTTGCTAGTATACAATAGCCATCTCATTATCATTATATTGCTGCAGTTAATATCTCCCAGCGTGCATCTTGTCTTTTTTACTTTGTCTGAGGAGTTTTCAGACATACAAATTTGTTACTGACAGTAAACATATCAGTTTTATTGATTGGGGGCTTGTGTTGTTTGGGGCTCTTTATTTCTTAATTATGAAAATCTTCTGAACTACAAGTCATAAATGAATTCTTATACATTATTAGTGGTGTGTGTGTGTGTGTGTGTGTGTGTGTGTGTGTGTAAGCATGCATGCCATAGCACGTGTATAGATGTCAGAAGGCAACTTTGAGGAGTTGATTCTCTTTTTCTACCTTTCTGCAAGTCCTGGGAATCAAACTAAGGTCTCCAGGGTTGTGCAACAGGCACCTTTACTACATGAGTCATCTCACTGACCACATTTTCATACTTAGGTGTTTAAGTCAATTTTATTTATATTTCAGATTTATTGGATAATATAGCCCTAAGCAATTATTTCCCATTGTCTGTTCCCACTTAAAGATTCCTCACTTATTTACACTACTCTCTATGTTCTACCACTACATTTTTTAAATTTTCATAGGTTCATAATATCAGTATTGTCAAAGGAAGACCTGACTTTCTCTTCTTCAATTATGTTTCCAGCTATTCTAGAAAGCTGGAATGTTTTTTAGAGAAACTGGCCCTCATGAAGATTTCCATTTCATGAACATTGTATACCTCCCTCTAATATTTTAATCCTTCAGTAAAGAAACATCAATGTAAGTTTATTCTGAGAAACCTTGATAAAGTTAGTGATATGTTCATGAACTAACGAAATGGAGGCACTAACAGAAGAACTTCATTTACAATACTGCAGAGAAAGCCTGGCATATAAGCATCACAGTTCAATACTCAAGTTCTCCCAGAGAATACAAGGATGATCCAGTCACCCTCTCAGGAACAGATGACTAACTGACATATTTGGTAGCAGCTAGATAATCACAGGATGAGTAGTTCAACTGATAAACAAAATTTGGTATTTCAAATAATCATGGTCTCCCCCCACCTCCCCTCACTCCCTTTAAACTCATTATGCTGTTCCTCCATGAAATTAGTGGTTCCACTGGATTCATTTGAAATAACCTATAGCATGTTCTCAGCTCATTGTGTATTTTTATGTTGTTGTAGCCACTCCATTCATATTTTACTCCCTATTCGGGCCAGTTCTTTAAATTCTGCTACTATTTTAGTAGTATCTTTGCAAATGACATTTCCCATTTGTTGTTACAGAAGTCATATAAAATATGGGCCAGACTTAAAGGTCTTTATATAATATACATATTTTTTTCATGACCACCAGATTCATAAAACACTAAGTGAGTTTTATAAATTCAGGTAGCTAATAACACTTAATATGCCATAAGGTAACATTTTTTTACACTATTCAGGGTGTTCTGATATTTCTTTATTAAGTCATCTATAACTCAACTGTGTGTAGCAGTTTCCTTCAAATTGAAATACTTCTTCCAGGAGGGAGGAGGGAGGTTTATAAGACTCAGAAAGCTAATGAAATTTACAAGGATCAGGGAACATAGAAAGTCACAAGATTTGCAGGGCCCTCCCCAAGGTCATGAAAACATTCAGTTGCTGAGCTGCCTGAACGTGGTAGAGAAAGCTTCAGTGAGTCCTTCTTCATGCTGGGTGGGCCTTTTGGAGATGAAGCTGCCTTTGAGCAGCTTACCTGTACTCCTGTAACTCTAATAAACTTACTGGTGCCCCAAGCTAGACTTGGGTGGGATTTTTTGTTTTCATCTGTCATCAGCAAAGAGACACTTGATTCAAGTGAAGACACTTGATTTACATCAACATAACTTAGATGCATCAAATATCACCTTCTTTGGTTATACACATTCGAGGCAGGCAAACAGAGAGGATGCTTAGCAATCCAGGACTTCACTTTACTTTAGAAACACATACACTTTTCCTAACAAAGCACTTAGCAACTTGGAACCCCTAGTCTGTTGAACTGCCTGCCAACCCTGCTCCAAACCTATAGCTCCCTAGAAATCCTTAGTAATTCCTTTTTGTAGCCAAATTATCCTGGAATATATCTAGTAAATCTATCCAGTGGATGATCTTTCCAAGGCTCGTTTGGAGTACATGCTCAGAAGACAAACTGTGTCCCATGAGTGAACATCTAGGGAAAAGAAAACCCGTTTACCATGTTCTTATGCCTCTGCATGATTAGATGTGTGTATGATTAAAATCAGATGTATCATGGGAAAGGACATGTTCAATAAACAAAAGCTTATGTAATAACCTTTGACTGTCAGTCAAACCAGGAAAGGCACTGAGCCTTCACTCATTAACAATCAAACCCATCCTCCGCTTGTGTCCATAACAGAAAGGCTTGAGCCAGAGTGAGGTGCATGCTTGTTCAGGGTCTGCTGTCCTTTGCAAGGAAGATGTGGTGTACTTTCATTCTGCCTGTGAAGAGAAACCTGTGCTACTCTTCTTCTTTCCAGTTCTTCAGGCTGGAAATACTTGTTCCAGATAGCAAACACACATAATTAGGTTCCCTGCCCCTGCCACTCCCCAAAAAAG
>CABHPH010162007.1:3692-29045 GCA_902168325.1 Peromyscus nudipes | reverse complement strand
GGAGGTGGAGACAGAGAAGACCTGGAAGCCTGGGGGACAGCTGGCCTGGTACATGAAGTGTAAAAAACAAGAGAGAGATTGTGTCAAAATGAGGTGGCATGTGAAGAATGGCATCTGATGCTGTTGTCTGTCCTTAGTGGGTGTGCTCGTGCTCTCATGTACACACACACACACACACACACACACACACACAGTGGGAGAGAGAGAGGTGAAGAGGAGGAGTTTTAAGAGTTATTATGGGAGGCAAAATTACTAGAGTGCTGAAGTCTCTGTACAATTCCCCACGGTTAACAGTCCACTGCCATTATCTTTGTGAATCAAGAATTAGAACTTTCTGGGATGTAAGCACCTCCCCAGTGGTTCACACCAGCAAGCAAATCCACATAGCTTCTAAAAAATGGGGGAGATCTTTAGGGCCACTCAGTCTTTTTGTACCAGCATTTCATGGGAGCTGAGTGGTTTGATCTCCAGACTATGGCGGGCTCCCTCTGTTTGAAGTTGGGACTTAGACACAAGAAGAGGAACACAGAGCAGGCAGTGGCCTTGCAGCTGTGATCCACAGAGCATGCAACCTCTGACAACTGTTTCTCTCCCCAGAGTGCCCTTTGGGGTAACTCGGGGCTGTGGATGCTCATATTGATCTTGGAGTTGAAAGAGTTAGTTTGCAATCACTGCCATTGACAAAGGTTCTTCCAGCTCATTAACCACTAGATTATGTGGCACAGTTCATTAAAATTCTGTCTCATCCTCTGCATTTGTAAATAGGCTCGGGGGCGTTTATAACTTCGTGGCTCTTACAGAGATTTTCCTCCAAAGTGTGCATTTTTCTTCTCCCCATTTCCTGGTATGAAAAAGCATGAAGTAATTTGCCCCAAGATGCATAATCATTTAAATGCAAACAAAAATGAAATACCAACTAAGAATTGAGGTTTGGAGCCCCACCCCCTGGCTTCCTATTTGTGACTGTCTGGCTATGTAGCTGCTTTCATAAATACATTTGCTCAGAGCTCTTGTTACATTAATTTTGTATAAATTGTGATGCTTCTTAGCAGGCTTCTGCCCTATAATTGCTTACATTTGAATACAGACAGAAAGGGAGAGATTATATCCAATTTTAAAAACTGTATCTTTTCCTATGTTTAATTTTTTTATTTTGTGAAAATTTATTTCTTTTTCCTTATGTTTATGTGTATGTGCCAGAGTGGATTTATGTATACTGTATATGTATAGATACCTATGGAGGCCAGAGGGCATTGGACCCCGGGGACTGGAGTGACAGACAGCAAGTTGCCTGCTGTGGGTTCTGGGAACCGAACCTGTGTCCTCTGCAAAAACAGTTAGTGCTTTTAACCTCTGAGCCATCTCTCTAGCTCCTTTTTCCCTTTCTTAATAACTAAACATTGAGACTGTCATTCCTTGCAAAACACCCATCTGAAGATGGACTCAGAGCACAGTTCTAAGGGTGTAGGAACCAGACTCTGGGTGGCTGTTTTCCTTTCCTCTTCAGGGTCCCATGAAGCTCTTACCTTAGAAAAGGCTTTTTCTGGGAAGACCCACATGACAAGTATTTGTGGGCTGTATGGCTTCTGAACATGCACATTCTTACCACAGTGGCCCCAAAGAAGTGACAGGCTAAGTTTCATCCAAAGAGCAAGATCTGAATCAGTAAACCTTTATCTAGGGATGCTAAAATGTGGATTTTGTATGCCATGTGTGAGTGTGTGTGTGTGTATGTGTGTGAATGCACATGTCTGTCTGTGTGTCTGTATGTGTATGTATGTGTGTGTATATGTGTGTATGTGCATGCATGTATGTGTCTGTGTGTATGTGTGTGTGTATGTATATGTGTGCATGTATCTCTGTGTGCATATGTGTGCATGTGTGTGCGTGTATGTATATATGTGTGTGCATATGTCTCTCTGTGTCTATGTATGTGTGCATATGTGTGTGTGCATGTGCGTGTGCGTGTGCGTGTGTGTGTATGTGTGTGTGTGTGTGTGTGTGTAGGTATGTGTATGTGCACAGACCAGAGGACAACTCCATCCATTTCAGGTATCATCCTTCAGACACTATCTGCCTTATATTTTGAGACAGGATCTCTCACTGGCCTGGAGTTCATCAAGTAGACCAGACTGGCCAGCTCCGGGAATCCTCCTGCCTCTTCCTTCACTTCATTATGTGGCTGACTACATTTATAAATACATTTGATCTGAGCTCTTGTTATGTTAATTTTATATAAATTGACAGATTTCTCCTCAGGCTTCTGCCCTATAATTGCCTTCATTTGAATATAAACAGTAAGGGGGGATTATAGCCAATTTAAAAAGAAAATCTTTCCCCTTTATTAATTGTCGCTGGGATTGCAAGCATGTGCTACCATGCCTGCATTTCTGTTTGGACTCTGAGGATCAAACTCAGGCCTTCGTGTTTGTAGGGCAAGTGCTGTACTGACAGTCACCACTCTCAAACACTTTTTGTTTTGTTTTGTTTTTTTGAGACAGGGTTTCTCTGTGTAGTTTTGGTGGCTGTCCTGGAACTCACTCTGTAGACCAGGCTGGCCTCGAATTCACAGAGATCCATCTGGCTCTACTTCCCGAGAACTAGGATTAAAGGCATGTGCCACTGCCGCCTGGCTCCTCAGATACTTTTTAAGTGCCATGGAACGCTTCCCCACTTCCCCGTCCCAGCTGTTTAAAGCTTGTTCTTATTTCCAGGGCTTCCCAGGGAAACTGTAGTTTGCTGACCACCACACATCTCTCTCTACATTTGTTGGAAGTGTCAACACTGGGGCAGGGGTTCTTACATGTGGTTTCTAAGCTAGTGGCGGCATTGCTGGGGGACATTTTGGACCTGCTGAAGGCCAGAGACTTGAAGAGAGGGTGTAACCGATGCAAGGACCCGTGACTACACTAAATACTCTTCTGGATACATGTTTGTGTGCCTTCATTACTCCTGAGAAAGTCATTTCCTCAGCAATGCCTCATGTCATCATGGCCACACCAAGATAGGGGTGAGTGAGGAGACCATACCTCAATACATAAGATTGAGAGAAACTGGAAGATACCAGACAGTCTTACCATGTTGACCTCTGGCCTAACATGCACATATATTCCCCCTCTCCCCTCCAAGCTTTCCATGATGGTACTTACCTGGAATCCCAGTGCTCAAAGAGGTAGAGACAGACAGACCCCTGGGTCTTGCTAGCCAAGCAGCCTGGTCTAATAGGTGAGATCCAGTTCCTGTCTCAAAAACAAGGCATAGTGAATCTGAGAGAGATACCCAAGGTTTAACACACGCGCGTGAGCGTGCGTGCGCGTGCACACGCGTGCGCGCGCGCGCGCGCGCACACACACACACACACACACACACACACACACACACACACACGCACAAACCCAAACCCAAAAGGAATTGATCACATCACATAATACTTTGCTGGGGGCTGAGCCATCAGACCACCTTTGTAAGACTCTAGCACAGGACAGAACCACGTGACCATCTGCTGCTATGCCACCCAATTTAGCCTTGGGTGCCCAGAGCCTAGCACTGCACAGAGCAGGGGGCGTGGGCTGAAGTTGCCTTGCGCTGTAAGCAGGTCTAGCCTCTGCCCTGGAGAGGTGTGGACTGATAACACTCTCTGCAGTTGAGGGTGTTCTTGTGCCTTCATGCAGTTTTTGGTGCTCTTTCTAAGCCCGACTGGCGCGGCTCTTCTTCTGCACACCACTGGTTTACACTCTGTCTCTGTTACTCAACCTTCGCTTTTGAGCTTCTGTGACTTTGCTCATCTGTTTTCCACCTGGAACACTCTCCCTCCCTCCCTCACTGGCAAGAGTATGCTTTCAGATGGCCTTTCAAAGGCTTATTGCAGAGAAGTCAGAAAATGCAGGCAGGTGCAGAGAACTTTAAACTATTCATTCCACACTCACCTAGAGACAGTTCTATCCACACAATGACACACTGCTTTCCAGATCTTGTTACACAGATACACAGATACACAGATACACACACACATACACACACACACACACACACACACACACGCGCGCGCCATCTCCCACACTTATAAAATCAGACCATAATATGTATATATTTGTGTGCATGTGTGTACATGTGCATGAGGAGACCAGAGACTGTTAGATATCATTCCCCAGAAACTGTCAACCTTGTTTTCTGAGACAGATTCTCTCTCTGGCCCAGAGCTCAGCAGGCAGACCAGGCTGGCCTGTGAGCCCTGGGAGTCTTTGCCTTCCCAGCTCTGGAATTACAGGTGTGCACCACCATCCTAGCTCTGTGTGGGTCCTTGAACTCATGTTTGTGTGGCAGACACTTTACTGACAGAGCTATTTATCCAGCCCCCACACAGTCTAGTTTTTTTTTAAGGAACTTATTATTATATTTTTTTTTACTTTTATGTGTATGAATGTTTGCTGACATGTATTATGTATGAGCACCATGTGCCCTTGGGGGCCAGAGGAAGGGATCATATTCCCTGGAACTGCCGGTTCAGATGGTTGTGACTGTGATGTGGGTCCTGGGGACAGAACTCAGGTCTTCTGCAAGAGCAGTAATTGATCTTATTGTTGATCATCTGCCCGGCCCCTATAATCATTTCTTTTTTTGTACTTAACATATTGTGAAAATCTTCCTATGTTAATAAATGTATTTTACAGTGCATTTAGTGTTTGCATAAATGCATGTTGTATATATAATTTATTAACCACTTTTGGAGATTTAGGTTATTTCCAACTTTTATTATAAATCCACAGCAACAACAACACAGTACTGTAGCAACCATTTGTGAGGTTAAATGCTGCATCACCAATTATCTCTGTAGGACACATTTCCTTCTGCATCCGGGCTTCTGAATCTTCATCTTTAAGCAACTGTGGTTGGAAAATCCCTGGAAAAATTGTACCTGAACTGAACATGTATAGATATGTTTCCTCATCATTATTCTCTAAGCATTGTATTATAATACACATTCACACTGTATCAAGTATTGTAAGTAATCTAGAAGGGATTTAAAGTATAAGGAAGATATATGTAGATTATATGCCAATCTTGCCCTATTATGCTAAGGAATTGAACAGCCATAGAGGTGAGTCTTAGACCCAATCTCCCATGAATACTGTGGACCATTTGTGGTGTCCAGAGTTACCTCCCTTAATACACATTGCAGAGGTATGCTCTATGGGTACTGTTGCATGGTTGCTCAAAAGCATACCTGAGCACCCATTTCCCTGTGTCCTTGGTACACAGGATGGCATCATGGCAAAACAAATGTCTGATTTTACTTTTGAGCTAAAATATCCCATCGTATTGTTTTATTTTGCCTTTCTTAGGTGATTAGTAATGTCAACTTGGTTCCTTATGTATTTGTTTATTTGTATTTCTTCGTTTGGATTTTTTTGTCCTGCTGATTGATTTAATTATTCTTTGTGCCTTATCCATGGATATGCTGTATATTGAACATGTTCTCCTCATTGCTTTATAACCCCCCCTTTCTTTCCTTTCTCCCTCTCATAGTCTCCTTTATTTCCCTGGACAGTTTATTTCTAATTGTATGTCATACACCCATATATGAATTTATGTATCTGTATAATCTAGAGATCACAAATGAGAAAACATGCAATATTTATCTTTCTGAGACTGGCTTAATTTGCTTAATGTGATTATCTCCGGTTGTATTCACTTTTTGAAATGATGTAACTTTATTGTTTGTGGCTGAAGACTTTCCATTGCATGCACCGCATTTCTCTTGTCCAGTCTTTTGACTATGAACAGTGCTGCAAGAAACCCTGACGGGCAAGCATCTCTGTGATGCGTTGACTGGAGTCCCAGAACAGGAACAGCTGTGTCATAGTGAAGAGCTGCTTTTGTTTTTTTTGAGAAATCTCCACATTAACATCTGTAGTGACTAAACTAGGTCACATCCCCACTGTAAGCGTGTAAGTGTTAGAGTTCTGTCCATATTCTCTCCAGCATTTGTTGTTACATGTTTTCTTATTGCCTGTCACTTGGTGGTGAGATGGAATTTCAGTGTAGTATTGATCTATGTATTTCTGATGGCAATGGTAAGTGCTAATTGTTAACTTGACAAACCCTAGACTCACCTGGGAGAAGGACTTTTGAGCATGTCTGTGGGAGGTTATCTGGATTGTATTAGTTAAAACAGGAAGACTCATCCACTGTGGGTGGCACCATTCCCTATATAGGGGATCTTGAGCTGTATAAGAATGGACAAGGCATGCTGATCACAGGCATACATGAATGAATGAATGAATGAATGAATGAATGAATGAATTCATTTCCTTCTGTGTCTTGACTCTGGCTACAATGTGACTAGCTGTGCCAAGCTCTTGCTTTTGTGACTTTCCTATCATGAGTGACTACAACCTGAAATTGTAAGATAAAATAAAACTTTTTTTGGTTTTTCGAGACAAGGTTTCTCTGTGTAGCTTTGTGCCTTTTCTGGAACTCACACTGTAGCTCAGGCTGGCCTTGAACTCACAGAGATCTGCTTGGCTCTGCCTTCTAATTGCTGGGATTAAAGGCATGTGCCACCATAGCCCAGCTAAAATAAACCTTTTATAGATAATTTGTTTCTTTTAGTGTGTTTCATCATAGCAATAGAAATGAAACTCAGACAGCTGTGAAGTTGAACTTTTCTCATTTCCATCCCCTCCTTGGAGCCCTTGTGGGCTTTTTTCTCTCTCACTGACATGAATAATATTCATTTTGTCTTGGGCTGGCTTGTGTTCTCTGTGACATCTTGGCTCACAGCAACCTTTATTTCATTTCTTGGACTCCCCGACTCCTTCATACTTGGTGTTGCTTGGCCTGTGCTTCTCTTCTTGCTAGAGCCCTAACAGCTTTTCTTTCAGAACTTGATTGTTGCAGAATATTTGTACACTGTCTGAAGATGTGTTGCTGGGATTGGTGTAGTAAAAACCTTAATGGGCAATAGCTAGGCAGGAGAGATAGGTGGGACGTCCTGGCAGAGAGAGGAAGAGGAGAGACGCCATCAAGATGTGGAATGATTTGGACACACAAAATGAGAGAGAGATAAAAAGCCATGTTGTAGAATGTAGAGTAAGAAAAGTATGGGTTAATTTAAGTTACAAGAGCTAGTGGGACAACCCTAAGCTAATGGCCAAGCTTTCATAATTAATAAGTCTCCAGGTTGTTATTTGTAAGCAGGCAGTCCAAAGAAAAATCTGACTACATATGGCACCCAACATGGAACATGGGCCATACCAACAGAGAAGTCATGCCAGCTGGTGCCACCACAATTGCCATCTGGGCATCTCCACTCGTGGGGACTCTGGAAAGTGGGCTCAGGAACTTCCCACAGCTGGGGTGGTAAACATGGCTCCCACTCTCAGGGAAACTAGAGGGGTGGGGTCATTTACCAGAGCCCTGTGGCAGTAGTCCAGCTGTGCAAAAAGCCAGATCCAGACAGAGAAACCCTCTAAACATATACAGTATGTTTGAAGATGCTTAGGTGGTCCAAAGAAAAACCCAAATACATTTGATAGAAAACTGCTGTGATCATGTTAAACTGAGTAAGTCAATAGCACCCAGAAACATGCCATTCAGGGTCGCTATATTTGACCTTTTAAGCATGAGCTCTCATGGGCTCCTGAAATCCTAGTTAGTTTCCCACATCCAGGAACATCCATGTACAGGACTGACTGTCTAAGGTTTGCTGAATCATTCAAGGTCTTATTTGGCTCTGTTGAGGTGTATATATGGTTTGCAGGTGTTGCTCAAAGGTCTATGCCTTGAAATCTTGGTCCTGTGAGACAAAAGCCCATATTCACACTCATTCTAAAGAGCTGGCTTAAAAAAATGAATTCATCTGCTGAGAGTTTGGAGTAGTATACAGCTCAAGGGGTAGTGATTATCTGCTAATTAACTTAGTTGATGAATGGTAAGAAGGCATTTGTTGATGACTCAAAGTCTGTAAGCTACTCAGAGAAGCAGCAGCCTCCTTTCAGGGAGGCTTCCTGACTTATAGTCAGTTTTGATTATACATTCTGTTCTGGAGAGTGGAGCTGGGGCGACACCCCCTTCCTGGGAGTGGTGTGACTCATGTATGATGTGCTAAGGAGTGACAGCCACAAAGACCCTGTCTAGCTGTCCTCCCTTTCTTCTCTCTCCTCTGCTCCCAATGTGGTTTGAATGATCCTGGGTATTTGTGTGAAAGATATACTAAGGAAAATGTTTGAAAATCTGCAAACAAAGTGAGGATATAACTATGGATATTTTCAGCATTGTCTGGCACAATGATTTTCAAAGGAAAGGTTGGAGACATTAGGGAATCTTAAAAACCTTTTGGGAGGATTGTGAGCATAAACCCACTTTCATAATAACAGAAAGATGCTGCTTTCATTTTTATGCTGTTGACATTTTCACATGGAAGCAAAATTATAAGTAAAACTGCTTATATTTCAGCACAAATTGAGGCAAGACACCAAAGCAGTTTACGCCACAGATTACGTGCAAAGGAAGATAAACTGTTTTACTGACAAAATGGTGATGTCAATAATTTAAAGAAATCCAGTAGAGAGGTAGTGGGATGGCTCAGTGGTCAAGAGGTCTTGCTGTCTGAGCACGCGGAGTCTGAAGCCCAGCCTGGCTGGGTGTAAGGAAATCACAGTGCTGCGAGGGGCAGGGGCAGGAGGCTGCCCGGCTTGCTGGCTTCAGCCAAGTTTAAGGTTCAACGAGCCTCTGCCTCAAGGGAATAAGGCAGAGAGAGGTAGAGCAGGACATACAATGTCTTCCCGTGGCCTCAGCACATGTACTCGTGGGTACTGCGTATCCACTCCCCATGTACACATACCCCCTTTCACACACCCACACATGCACATACACAGACACATACACAGACACATCCACCCACATACACCCACATACACATGCACACATATACATACACACACAGTAGTATGGAATGTATCTATACTTGGAAGATATTTTCTAAATATCACACACAAGAAAATCAGGCAAGGGCAAAAGATCAATTAAAGTGGAAGGAAGACTAGTGAGTTCTCACTTTAACAGAGTGCAAAAATTCACCCACATGGTTTTCAACTGCCTATTGCAACCCACCTGGAGAAATTACCACTTGCCTCTTCCTATTTTAGTTATTTATTTGTGTGTGTGTGTGTGTGGTAATGAATGTGTGCACATGTATGTTCAGGTGTGCTTTCTCATGCCTGCGAGTGTTGTGAAGGCTGTTAATGAACTAAATGTTGGAGCAACCGGTTGCTGTGTTTGAAGAGAGGTTGTGTTCGTAGTATGAAGTAGGTCTGGGGTTGGTGGTGGGGAAATCCCAGTTTCTAAGTTGTCCATGAAAACTGCCTGCCTGTCAGGTTGGATCTGAGCCCACCCTAATGGCCTCATTTGAATGTAATCACCTCTGTGAAGACTCTGTCTCCCGTTAATATCACATCGTAAATTTCTGGGGATTAGGGCATCTACAGTAAGTTTGGAGGGCACCTGGCAGGCCACAGCAATGGGTTACCTCCCATTCCCCAGTATTAGTGTGTAACAAATAGTCAAGAATGTCTAAGTGACATTCACCAACAACCAAATAAATTCTTCTTCACCTGGTGCTTGTTCTGGTGTCAGGGCTCAGGGTTTGGGTACCCTACATGGCAGGAACTGGCTGGGTATAGACTCTTGTGGCCTGGCCCTGGTTAGAACAATTGGAAGACATGTCCCTGAACCTGCGTGTGTCTCCCGCAGAATAGCCTGACCACATCCTTTTCAAGGTGATGGCAGAGCTTAAACAGGCCAGGTGCAGTCCATAAACCCTTTTACATCATCTTTACCTTCATCCTTTATGTTAGAGCTAATCATGTGGTCATTTGTGGAATCCGAGGAGGTGAGCACTGACGTCATACAGCGTGGATGGATATGTGGAAAGTGGGGAGGGGAATGACCCAGGCCATTCATAATTACCACACTTGGTTATTTATCGTATTCATGTGTGTGTTTGCATGTGTGTGCCCATGTGTGCATATATGCCTATCTGTATGTGTAGATCAGATATCAACCTTGGGTGTCCATTTTACTTTTTGAGACAGTGTCACTGGACCCGGAGCTCACTAGTTCAGTTAGGCTGCCTAGCCAGTGAACACGGATCTGCCTGTCTCTACCTCCCCAGCACTGGGATTGTAAGCCTGGGCTGCCACACCTGGCTTTGCTTGCATGAGTTGTGGGCATCAAACTTAGGTCCTCATGCTTGCACACCAAGCACTTCACTGATTGAGCCATCGCCCTGACTCCTAGCTACCATCTTTGTCAATAGTTCATATCTTTCTGGTTCTTCTTAAGCCCCTTTCTGAACTTGTCTGTGTCCCCATTTGCGACTATCTTATATGAATGGGGGTGGAGGCAACTGCTCCTTACATATCAATTCCACACTACACATTCTGTGATACTAGCCCAGTTAACTCTCCCAATAATCTAACTATGAAACAGGCATAGTTAAATACTGTCACGGCTTGCATGTCTCCCAGTGGCTCGTATGATACAGTTATGGTCTCCATCTGGGTGCTGTCTTAATTAGGGTTTCTAACTGTGATAGCTGTGATAAACCACCATGACAGGAAAGGGTTTATTTCACCTTACAACTCTCAGGTCACAGTCCATTTCTGAGGGAAGTCCGGACAGGAGTTCAAGGCAAGAACAGAAGCAGAAGGCATGGAGGAACACTGCTCATTGGCTTGCCCGTCCTGGCTTACCCAGCTTGCTCTCCTACAGTACCCAGTACCACTGGCCAGGGATGGCACTGTCCACGATGAGCTGGTCCCTCCCACATCTATCATCAATCAAGAAAATGCACTCAGGTTTGCTCATAGGGCACTGTGGTGGGGACATTTTCTCATTTGTGGTTCCCTCTTCCCAAACGAGTCTAGCTTGGGTCAAGTTAACACAAGCAGAGGCGCTGACCTCATCAATGGTTTAATCACCTGACGAGGTCTTACTGAATGGGTTACTAAGAGCTGGGGCCTGGGTTCAAGAAGTGCATCACTGAAATCATTTCTCTGGGGCGGGTTCTCATGACGCTGCCTGCTTCCTGCTTAATGAGGAGAGCAGTCTGTCAAACACTCCCACTTCCAAGATGTACTGCCTTGCTTCAGGCCCAACACAATGAGTCACATGACCATGGACTGAAACCGTGAGCCAAAAGAAATCTCCCTTCTGTTTGTTTTCTCATGTATCTGTTCCAGTGAATGACAACATGTGTGAGTTCATGCGTCTGCCTTCAACCAACTAACTAGGAAACTGAGGCTCAGAAACAGAACCCATTCACGGCAACTCTACTGGGGAGACTGGTCTGAGTCCAGGTCCATCTGACAGCAAAGAACTTTTCTTTCACTGACACAGTTAAATCCTTTCCCCCAAAATGACCCTGGGGGTATAAGAGAGTGAAGAGATTCATAGCCCTATGAGGACCAGTGGCTACTACCTGAATTGCCCATCCCAGTATGGAAAGCCTTCAAAGCTATAGCTTTTATCTTAAAAAATTAATATCAACTTGGCATTCTGTTCTTCTTCTTTTCACACTGATACCTTACAGCGGAATGGACGCTCCTGGAATAGATGCGTATTTATGGAGTGATTTTTCAGTATGTCTGGTACCCAGCTACCTGCCTTAGGAGGCTGCCCGTCTCCATCTGAGAAGCATGACATTGCACAGGCAGCCTGCCTAGAATGATGACATTGATCACCAGGGTCCCCTGGGTTATTAATATACCTGGTTGCAAAAGACAATGACACATTTTGGCTATCACCTGCCACTTTTTTGACATTCCCAGACAGTTCAGTGGTCCTGTGCCTAATTTGCCAATGGAGCCTCCTGTAGGAATGTGGAAACAGCCTGGCAGGAAGGTGACAGCATTGATTCTGGACTCTTGAGGTCTGCTGCTTAAATGTTCCTTTAAAGTTGACTCGTTTTCTTTCAGACCTTTACTACATCTTGACATCAAAGGCAGCTTAAGTGTGCTTTAGCTGTAAAAGATTTCCATCTCAACATATTGTTAGGACATGGTATTGTCTGCTATGTCAAGGAGCTCAGTTCCCTGTTAGCATCAGCATTTAAAGTTCCCCTCTGGGCCCTAGGAAGATAGCTCAGTCAGTCACATATTTGCCTTTGAGCATGAGGACCTGAGTTAAAAGCCCCCAGAACACAAGCAGAAAAGCTGGGTGTACATGTGCTTGTAACCCCAGTACTGGGGAGGCAGGGACAGAAGAATCCCTGGGACTCGGCTGCAACCAGCCTAGTCTACTTGGCAAGTTCCAGACCAGTGAGACACCATGTCTCAAAAAAGCAAGGTGGAGGGCAGGACAGAGGATGGGGATGGGGATAACTCAAACTAAGGATGTATGGAAGAAACATTGGAAACCATCTGCTTTATAAGCTCATTAAAGCATAATTAATACAAGACTTTGAAAGGAAGTATCCTGTACAGGTGACACTGCTCCTCTCAGAAACCATAGGCCATTAACTGATACTTCCAGTGCTAAAAGTTGTTCATCAGGGAGCCCTCAGAGTCCCCCAAACAATGCAGGTTATTGACATTGTTCTTGGCTTCCCATCAGACATTGATGGGAAGACCCTATTACTGAAGATACCATCATGCACTTTGGGTACAGAATACAGAGGAATCAAGCTAGAACTGAGCTGGAAGCTCCCTCCCTACTGGTGAGATTTTATGGTTCTAGAATGTGTTCTTCAGGCTTTAGTAGAGAAAAGCCATGAAGCCTTATCCCACTGTCACAGGGAGCCCACAACTCTCACAGGGAGACCACTCAGACATAGTTTATAGTCAATTGAAAGGCTTTACTCCAGCTGGCTGGGACCACACTCAGGCATTTGGAACTAAGTGTAGGCCCAGTATATTCAAAGCACAGGAATTTTGAAGGCAAAACCATGTCCTGGCGTCTTGCTCAGTGTCTACAGGGAGGCTTCACAGGAGCAAGCAGTTTAACAGAAGCTGAGGTAAGTTGTTAGAAGGAGGGGGTTGGGCATAAGCAGGCAGTTTAATAGAAACTGGGGCACCTTGACCTTGGGTTCCTAGATTAGAGTTGGATAATTTTCCATGGAATCTCCATCAAGGTGATCAAATTCTAGTTAAACCTGAAATGGCCTCAGTAAGACTACAAGATGGAGTAATGGCTGCACTGTCTTGCCCTGTCACACCGGTAGCTACAATACTGACTTGCTAGACGAGATGTGTCCTCTGATGCATCCTCTGATGCAGTAGTGGTGAGATTCTTATGATCTTCCTGATTTGATTTGGTGCCTGCTTCACAGGAGGGAGCCTGGGTCTGACAGTATAAATTTGGTCAAGTTCCCATGGCTACACAGGTCTTAGACCTCAGAGAGGTTCCAAATACTGCTGTTTTGCTAAGTGGACAGGTTGTCAAGTTGCTTTCTACACACTCGTGTTTGTACCATAGATTAGTATTGCTCTTAGCCTTGACCAGAGACACTCTTATTGCTGTGTGCAGTTGAAGAACCAAAGCACCCCCTTTTCAAGTAAGCCCCTCACCTCAGCTTGAAACAGGCCTGAGTTTCAAAATTCTCAGAGCTGCTGACATAGGTCCTAGGACAAAGTCAGGATGCTTGAAGGACGATCTGGTAGCAATTGATTAACCACAGAATGTCCCAATGCTGGAGATGGTCAGAGTACAGAGTCAGGATGTTTGAAGGACTATCTGGTAACAATTGATTAACCACAGAATGCCCCGATGCCGGAGGTAATCTATAAAGTTTGCCAAACAACCGGTTAAACTGCAAAGTAAGATAACACAGAAATTCTGGAAAGCCCCTAAAACTTGAGCCAATCAGAATTGTACCCATACTAGCACCCCTAAATGATGTAACCTTATGGTTTTTGCCTTTAAAACCTGAGCTTGCAGAGGGGCTCCACTGTGTCGGGGTGCTTGACCAAAGTCCCTGCCATGGCTTGAACTGCTTCGATAAACCTTGCTTTTGCATTTGAGTTCATGACTCTGGTGGACTCTTCGGGGGTCTGGCATCCAGGACACAACACAGTGATTAGTGCAGAGACTTAGGAATAAGCGATGGTGGAGTTCTTGGCCCTAAATGGAATATCTGTATTATCCCCATAAAGGCTCAGGGAATATTTCAGAGGACAGGGCATGAAGAACTTTAGAGCTGGAAGATGGTGAGGAGTTTTGCTGTCAAAAAAGGTCTTCTGGACACAACGTGACATTGCACTCAAGAACTTGATACAGCTGTGCCTGGTCAGCACCTGATTAGACCCATCAACATTTCATCATGGATCGGGGAGAGACTTGTGAGGCCTCATTCCATCCCTTCCCTGAGGGACTGTAGACAGTTAATGACTGCTGGGGGAGGGAGAGTCATTTTCTTCTGTGGTGTAAGCGCTGGTATGTTAACCAGACCCCAGAAAATAACTTCTTACTCAAGCACACACAGTCAAGCAAACTCCGTGGGTCACTCGTGTAATAACCATAAAAATAGGAGTAAGAAGGGACTTTTCAGGAAGAAAAGGGGTTTCAGTGGAAGAGGGAAGGGGGATGAGAGAGAATAACGGGGATAAAAATAACTAAAATTTATTATATACATACATGAAACTGTCAAAGAATGAGTAAAATACAAAAACACACCCCTCCAAAAATCCCAGTACACACACACACACACACACACACACTCCCCTCTTCCTTCAAAGATCCCTTGCAACCTGGGGTAGAGTTGAAGCCCTGCATTTTTGGCCTTCAGGACAACAAATAGGTAAATGAGATGCTGGTCAGTTTCTTAAGCCTGTGGTTAGATAAATCTTTCAGAAACTGGGGCATTATTTTACCCTGTGCCCCTCAAAATATACTTTAGCATAGAGCATCCGACTGAACGTCTTTCATCTGCAAAACACATTTCAATGCCCAAATTTTGATGCTAGCATCAGGTTTGGCCAGGGCGGAGCAGACAACATCTGCAGGCTTTGGATTCCTTTCTGTGGACAGTGTCCATGTTCAAATGTGCATCTCCAACTTGACTTTTGGGACTTGAGGATCTTTCAGTAATGGAGCCTCAGAAACATGCTCAGCCAATGTGCATAGAAGTGTCTAGACAAAAATACAGCTCTCACCTCAATGAGAATAAGAGATAGTTTACTCTGGAGCCAAATACGAGTAATCATGGCCCTCAAACACGGATTCAGGTTTTCCCAAATACCATATTGCATCAGATCCTGCCTCTTGTAATCACTGGCTACGTAAATCACCTGCATACTGAAAACTCTCTCTCTCTCTCTCTCTCTCTCTCTCTCTCTCTCTCTCTCTCTCACACACACACACACACACCTGCACTACACTTTTACCTGTTTTCTGGGAAACACAAGCTAAGGCATTGTCTTCTGGGTTGGATTTCTCTGGTTAAGTTACTTTACATCCCTGGCCTTGCTCTGTTGCTCAGTTATTGGCAGATGATTGATTGCCAATGTCCCTTCCTTCTCTGAAAGTCTGTAGTTCTATTTGAATGAGTCTTCCCTCCTGGGGACACCTTTCTTTTCCTCATTCATTTATAAGCCAAACTTTTGACATTCCAAGTGGCTGGCTCTTATATTTCAGATGAACCACTTTATACTCCTGGGTGTCCTGAAATGCCGAGAAGCACCATCCCTCCCTTGGCAACCTTTTCTTCTGTGTGTAGGACATTCATCACTTGTCCTTTCTGAGACAACAGTCAGGTGTTCCTTTTAATCTGAGCTTTTACACCAAGACAGTAATGCTTATTGTGGGGCTCTCATGGCTGGCTATTTCCTATGAACAATTCTTTTTTCTTTTTTGTGTATATGTTTAAGTGCATGTGTATGCATGTTCCTATGTATGTGTTTGTGGGTGTGCATGCACATGTGTCCACATACATATGCAGGCCATAAGACAGCTTTGAATGTCATTCCTCAGATTCTACTCACCTTATTTTTTGAGATAGTCTTTCAGTAGCCTGGACCTTCTGGGTAGACTATACTTACTGGCCAGCCAGCAGTACGGATCTACCTGTCTCTGTCTCCTCACCGTTGGGATTATAAGCAAGCATCACTGACTGGACTTTCTCCCTAGCTCTCCTGATAATCTTTCCTATTTTATTCTTTAAAAATTCTGATTGCTCTTCCCACATTATTGACAAGTTGAGAGCTCTTTACCCAGGTAAGGGCAGTGGCTGTATGCCAAGAGGGTTCTGCTCTCCTATACAGCACCAGATGGTTTCCAATGGGGATGACTCTGAGCAACAAAAAGGATTGTGATTCTGCCTGCTGTGTACAGGGCTTCCATAGCAAGGGAAGATCACACTATGTGAGGTGAAGACCCTTGCTATAAGCATTGTGATCTGGGTAAATGAAGAGCTTGTGAAGGCAGAGTGGTGGGAAGTGCCATGCCTTGATTCTCTTTGTTACAGAATAGCTTCTGAGTTGTAGGAATCTATCTCTACCTGAACATTGATTCTCATATGTACTCTGTTGAGGTTTGAATGTGAAATGTCCCCAGTAGGCTCATGTATTTGTATACTTGATGTGCTGTTTGGGGATATTGTGGGAACTTCAAGAGATGGTGCCTTGCTTAGCAGTGGACTATGGTGGTGGGCCTTGAGGGTTTGTCATCTGATCCCATTCCTGTTAACTCTTCTCTTCTTGAATGAAGATGCAGAATGACTGGCTCCCTCCTGCTCCAGCTCCTTGTCTTCCCCACCATGATGGAATGGTCCACTTGAACTGCATCAGCATAAATTCTTCCTCCTTTCAACTGATTCTTGTCAGGTATTTGGTCACAGCTATGAGAACAGCAGCTATACGTGCACTGACCTTTGGTTGCACTTACAAAATCTGCCGTTACTTATCAACATGTGTGATGAGTTATAGACTTTGCATTTTACTTAAATTCTCACAGCCTAAAAAGTAGGTGTTCTTGTCCTAATTTTGATTAATGGAAAAACTGAGGCATATTATAATTCAGTACACTGTTACCACACATTTTATTATTTACTTTGTATTTGTTCCTTGACAATTTCATACATCTATACAATATATATTTAGACCATATCAACTCCTTACTCTTCCAGCTACTCTCAGAACTCCTTTCCAACATCCATACCCCTTTCTAAGAAAACACACTGAGATGGCAAAGGAGTGAGAGTAACTAGAATGTGTTCTATCTAGAGATATAAAATTATCAGGGGATGCATTTAATTAAAAAAAAACCCCACTGAGTTGTTAGTGTTGTCTATGTGTGCACAGATATGGTGTCATTCACTGGAGAATGAACATCATATCAGGGGCCAAACCACTGAAAGACGTTGACTGTCCCTCCCCCAGAAGGCTTCACTGTCAATAACTCCTTAGTTAAGGATGGGGACTCATGAGTCCACCCTCCATCCATGCTGGAGTGCTAGCTGGCCTGATCTTCTGCAGGCAACCACAGCTGCTCTGAGTTCTCCAGCTCTCACAATCTTTCTGCACCCTTTTCTACAATGTTCCCTGAGCCTTGTGGGGTAGAGGTGGGGTATAGATGTCTCATTTAGGGTTGGTCACTACAAAATTGCTTATTTTCACATCTTTGATCAGTTGTGAGTCTCTGTGTTAACTCTAGGAGTTACTTTCATTCAGCAGCTGCTTAGTACCCATTTGTTGAAGAACTGAATTGGTAAATTAAGGCTGGAAATTAAGCCCATGAATGGAAGAGTCCTATCCCCTCTTTCTCTCAAGGCATTGTATTGCTGTACAGGTCTCTGTACCATATGGTCATTTCCACATTGTCTTGTGTATCAGAGCTATGTGCCTTTTCCCTAGGGGTATGGAACAAACATCTATTCACTTCACTTAGGGCACTGAAGACAGATCTAAGAAATGATTACACTCAGGTCTAGCTTGGTGCACCAACGAGCTTATTGGGGTTACTTAAAGGAGCAAGGGTGACTCAAAGGCAAGGGAGTCACAGAAAGGTCAATCCTAGCATGGGTGACAACTCACAAAAGCTGCATCCTCAGAGTTCCCTGTAGGGACTTATAGACAGATCCACCAAACAGAGTCTCCTCTCTCCAGTGATTTTTAAAAACTGCTTTTATAATCTTGAGCCCAGGCCTTGTGAAGCCTGTGAGTTTCAGGAGTTTTCTAAGTCTTGTTAAGTTTTATTTACTTCCTGTGCCTTGTATGTTCGGCTTACTTCTTGAGTTTTATGCGTCTCTTTCCTGCCTCCAGGAGAGACAGTATTCGGAGGAAATAGGTACACAACAGTCAAGATAAATTCTGCACTGATGCTTTGTTTCATTCATCTCTTAATAGTCTTCACTGTCTTCTGCTCATCCACTTTCTTGTGTTGACTCAAAGCACCTGTACATAGACTTAGATCATACTGTATGATTCTGACTCTAAGCCCTTCCCCTGGGATGCTAATAAACTTATAAATGATCCAGAATCCAGAGAGCTGGCATTAGTTTAGTTTCTGCTTTGAACATTAGGAGAGCTTTCCTTCCAGCGTATTTTCTCTTGTATATCGGGAGATTAGGCCCTCATAACGTCCGTTATTTTGAGCTCTAAACCATTTGATTGTGCTACATCAAGAGGAGCAAAACATGACAACAATGCCCACCTACAGGGCCAGCTTTACACTGTTGGTGATTTCTCAGGGGTGCCATGATCTCCATAGCTTCACTCTGAGGCAGATGGGACCACACTCCTTTCCAGGGCTGTGCCTGGCATCCTGGCTTTCCCAGGTGACGTCAATGACTCTTCTTTGTGCTGTCTGATCCTCTACCATGTTCACCAAGGTATGTGGAAAAAAATGTTCCTGCAGCTTCTGCTCTGTGCTGGGCTCCTCTGCGGTAGGTGCCCCTTTTCATTTGGTGTGGTTTGCTCTGACCCCACCTGTTTCTGTTAGAGGACAAATGAGGCAGGGGCCCTCGGGGGCACAGACTCCCCTGTTAATGCCCCTTCAAAGTACCCCTTCCTTTCCTTTCAGCTAAAACTTCCTGGTGCAAGCTGAGCATGCCCAGAGGCATTTTTGCCCATCACTTTCTTTTCTTTTTTTTTTTTTACACATATGATCTGAAACTTGGGCTAAGCACACCAAAAAATGTGTTTACTCTCTTCTAAGTTATGACTTTCAATTCAGCATGCTTAGGAGTGCACTCTTCAAATAACTGTGTCTAGTGTATGGTCTTATATTTTCAGGACAGTGATGCAAATTGCCCTTTGGAGCAAAATATTTTTCAGAAGTGTTACCAATGCAACAAATAGGCAGTAGCATGGCTAGGGTCCTGGGGAGCTTTCAGTCCTACCAGGCACTGTGGGGCCCCCTCTTAAGGGTTTCATGTGTATTTGATGAGTAGCCCATACAGTGTTGTCGCTGATTCCCAGGTGGAAAGAGAAGGAGCAAAGGTTAGTGTGGGTCCACCCTACAGGAGGCAGCACCTGCAGCCACTGACTGCCTGAGTGTTTAGCAAACTTCAGTGAAGGGAGAATTAAGGACTGACAGAATCTCTCAGTAGAGTACCTGTCATTTCCCCTGCTGCAGTGGGATTAGTTCGCTGTGAGGGGGCGGCTGGAAGTGACTGTGGCCCGAGCAGCCCCCAATCCAGCCTCATAGGGTCTCTTCCTGTTTGTGTCTTGCTCTAGTGTTCTCTCCATTGCAGAAATGTTTCCAGCTTTCTAGAAAACATGGAGTCTGCATTGCTGTGTTGCCGCCACTGCCAATAGCTCCCTGGTGCTTCAGCTGCTGGTGTGTGGAGGTTTAGCATACATTTCCAGTTCCAAGAATTACAGCCTCCAACAGGGACATCCTTCCAATATCCATCAGTGGTCACCTGGCTGGCCCCTCCTGGGGTGTTAATGAGCAGGGTTTAGCTCTCCCAGATGAAACACTCCTGTACCACAATGGCCTTTTAATTAAGCCATCATTGTCTCTGGGAGTTAATGACTCTAATCTCTGGTGAAGGAGGAAAAGAAGACAACTGGTTTCATCAGGTGCTGTTCCTGAGTTGACACAGGGCTGTTAATGGAAATGAGCTCAATTGCTTCGGGTAAGAAAGGGTGGGTGGTCAATTAATGTAGATCATTTGTTAGTCATCCCATCTGTGTTTTAGGAGTCTTCTTTTATTTATTTCTTTCTTGTTTTTTATTATCTTGGGAGTAGTTGTAAGTGGTGCTTTATGCACAGCATTGCAACCACATTGCCTGGGCCTGATTATTAATTTTACCACTAGATTTCTGCGTGATGGGGCAAGGTAGTTAGTGTCTCTGGGCATCAGTTCCCCCATCTATTTTATTTCCCTGTTTTTATCTTCTCTGCTTAGAATGTCCTGGTGGTCTCCTGAATAAACTTTCAGCTGTTTAGACATGGCACAGATGCATTTCTTATCTTGTGGTTTTTTTTTTTGGTCTCATTTCAGTTGTTTCTTTGTTTGTTTGTTTGTTTTTGAGACAGGGTTTCTCTGTGTAGTTTTGGTGCCTGTCGTGGGACTCACTCTGTAGACCAGGCTGGCCTCGAACTCACAGAGATCTGCCTGGCTTTGATTCCGGAGTGCTGGGGTTAAAGACGTGTGCCACCACCACCCAGACTCACTTCGTTTTTAAAGATTTATTTGTGTGTTTGTTTGTTTGTTTCTTTATTCATTTATTCATTATTTAGAGAGGCATGTGGGTACCCACAGAGGCCAGAGGAGGACTTCAGAATTCCTGGAGCTGGAATTACAGGAGGCTGATGGGTCTTTCTATGTGGGGGATGCTAACAAAACTCAGGTCCTCCAGAAGAGCAGCAAGCACTCTTAACCACTGAATTGTTTCTCTGGCCCATTTCTGTCTTGTCTAATCATGGCATGAATAATAGGACTGTGAATAGTGGGAATATATATTCTCACTAGTGATTTGGCTTAATAGTTAAATATTTTATTGTTTTGAGTTCATCCCCTATTCTGGAGCAAAAAAGAATAACATGAGGCTGTTACAAGCAACTTTGTACCAAAATGTATGAATTTTAGAAGATGGTGGATGGAGAAAGCCTGGACCTTTAAATCCCTTAATTCAAGCATTTATACCACTTCTGAAATTATAAAACAAAGCACTTCACACTGGAATGAACTATCTCAAATGGACACAGCTCTAAACAGATTCCTAAGGACTTATCATTACAAATCATTAACACACCTTTCAGCCTTCCCAGAGAAGCATCTGTTTATAGTAGATGGTGATTAACACACACACAACTGGCCAAGGAGCAGAGAATGAGAGGTTGTGAAATGTTCAGCCCTAAATGGAGTGTCTATGTCATCCCTCTTGCCAAAGCTCAGGGATAATGGAGGAAGACAGTACAGAAACATAAGGAAACAGTGTCCTCCAGACACAGCGAACTCATAGTGGCCATGATCTGTGCAAGTGCAAGCCAGACCAAATCCCAGCATGGAGAGGGGCGATGCACATGAGGTCCCACCCCCAGCCTAGGATTGGTTGGCAGCTGATAGCTGCTGGGAGAGGGTGAGTCAGTTTTCTTTAGGAGTATAAGCCTGGTAAGTCAACTCCTCTGGTAGAAGGCCACACACCCAAGAATATATGGGCAGCACAAATTGGACTTCATGGGTTTAAAATAATTAAAAAAAAGGGGGACACAGATGGATGGGTAGGTGGGTAGGGGGCAGAGTGGATCTGGGAAGTGTTGTTGCATAAGCATACAGATTTGAGTGTGGCTCCTCAGCACCCATAGACACCTGGTCATGGTGGTGAGAGCCTGCAGCCCAGTGCTGGAGGCAGAGACAGGTGGATTACAGGGTCTGGCCAACCAGCCAGCCTAGTAGAAATGGTGAACTACAGGTTCAGCGAGAGACCTTGTCTCAAAAAATAGGTAAAGAAGATGGGCATGGTGGCACACATCTCTAATCCCAGCACTCAGGAGTCAGAGGCAGGTGGATCTCTGTGAGTTTGAGGTTAGCCTGGTCTACAGAGTGGGATCCAGGACAGCTAGGGCTAGTAGAAAGATCTTGTTTCACAAAAACAAAAAATAAAATAAAGTACAATTGTAGACACTCAGTGCCAACTTCTGACCTTCACATCCATGAACAACAACAACACACACACACACACACACACACATACTCCCACATACAGACTCGTACTGCACACATGTACACACACACTCATACACTCACACATGTACTAGTGCACACACATGCATACTAAAGCATACATACACACAGAAGTGGAGCTGGGATGTGGTGGTGCATTCCTGTGATCCCAGCACTTGGAAGGCAGAGGCAGGAGGATCACCAGCATTTTGAAGGCAACCTGGTCTGCATTTAGTTCCAGCTTAGCCAGATCTATACCATGAGATGCTGTCTAAAAATAAAAACCAAACCAAATTCCAGGAAGCTAAAGAACTTATTGCCAGGAGTGCTTTTGGCCATCAATCACACTTTCGTCTGGTGTATGTTGGTCTGGCAGGTGCTGCTGTGGAATGCTGTCACAGAAACCATCTTGTCCCCTCATATACTTGCACACATGCTTTGCTTTCAACTTATGTTTTATATGCAGCTGTTTTATTTACAATTTAATGATTTATTTTTATTCATTCTATTACTGTATTGATGTTGACTGATAGGTTTCAACGTTCAATAGTTTATGACCTGTGATTATTAACATTTTAAATTAATGTTCAAGTTAGATGCAAAGTGATGGGTTTCATTATAACATTGTCATAATATGTGTCATTATACTTTGATCTGACTTTATTACCTGTTAGGTAACATATAATAGAATAGCATACTTTTAAAATACTTATCATGGTGATTTTTGTTTTTCAACTGATGTACTTGTCTCATTGACTTTTGCTGAAACTCCTGCTACAGTTATTTTCAAATTTCTGTCTTTAATTGAGAAAGAATCTCTTTTACTCTTTCTCTCTTAAGATTTATTTTTATTTTATGTGCATGGGTGTCTTGACTGTATGTATATGTGTATGTATGTGCACCATGTGCATGCAGTGTCCCCAGAGACCAGAAGAGGGCATTGGATCTCTTGGAACTGGAGTTACAGACAGTTGTGAGCCACCATATGGGTTTTGGGAATCCAACCCAGGTCCTCTGGAAGAGCAGTCTGTGCTCTAAACCTCTGAGCCATTGCCCCAGTTCCTTTTTTATTTTAATTTTTTATTTTATAATTTAATTTAATTTTACATATCAGCCACAGATTCCCCTGTCCTCCCCCCCTCTGTTCCCCTTCCCCCCAGCCCCCCTTTCCATCTCCTACAGGGCAAAGACACCCCTGGGGATTCAGCTCAACCTGGTAGATTCAGTCCAGGCAGGTCCAGTCCCTTCCTCCCAGACTGAGCAAAGTATCCCTGCATAAGCCCCAGGTTCCTAACAGCCAGCTCATGCACTGAGGACAGGACCCGGTCCCACTGCCTGGGTGCCTCCCAAACAGTTCAAGCTAATCAACGGTCTCACTTATCCAGAGGGCCTGATACAGTTGGGGGCTCCTCAGCTATTGGTTCATAGTTCATGTGTTTCCATTAGTTTGGCTATTTGTCCCTGTGCCTTTTTCCAATCTTGGTCTCAACAATTCTCGCTCACATAATCCCTCCTCTTTCTCACTGATTGGACTCCTGGAGCTCCATCCTGGCCGTGGATCTCTGCATCCCAGTTCCTAAATCTGCCTTCTTATATGTCATTTATTCAACTACTTGATGCTTTATGTCTTTACTTTTCCTTAAAATAGTTTGACTTTGAAAAGTGTATTTTCTTCTGTCCTTCCTGCTCTTCTTCCTTCTTCCTCCCCTCTTTCTCTCCTTCTCCCCCCTCCTCTTCTCATCTTTCTTCCTTTGGCAACCCTCTACTCCATTCTTGATGATCTCATCATTGCATCTGATCTGTTGTAAACTGAACCCTTGGTGTCTCAATTTCAGTTGTTATCTATTTCTAAAGCTGTAACTTGAATATTGAAAACTGGTTTTATCTGGCTGGGGAGGTGGCTCCATCAGTTACATGCTCATCACGTGGGCATGAGGACCTGAGTGTGATCCTCAGCTCCACATAAAAAAGCCAAGTATGGTGATACATGCATGACCCCAGTCCCAGGGAGGCAGAGATAGGAGCATCCCTGCAATTCACTGATCAGCCAGCCTGCCTGAATTGGTGGGTTCCAGGTCTGGGAGTAAGCTTTGTCTCATAAATCAAGGTGGATGGTGATTGATGATGACACCCAAGGTTGTCTTCTTGCCTTCATACTTACACACATACATGTATACATGCACAGCCACACATAGATCTGCACTCACCCACATGGACAGCCCCCCCACACACACACAGATCGGTAATGGCACTTTTTAGATTTTTGTGACTGTGAAACTTTAAAGCTTGACTTTAATATTCCTGAACTGAAGTGTTTGTTTACACTCTGCACCTAGTCATTTCACTATCTGGAATCTCTTTGGGTCTGTATCTGTTGTCTGACTTTTTGGGCCAATCATGATGTCTTGTCTTTTCATCCAACCATGTTATAATATTTAATATTAAAAGTATGCGTATATGAGTGTGTCTGTGTATGTATGTATAGGTACCCACAGAGGCCAGAGGCATTGAATCCTTTGGAGCTGGAGTTACAGATGGTTGTGAGCCACATGATATGGTTCTGGGAACCAAAGTATGGGCCTCTGGAAGATTAGTAAATGCTATCTCTCTACCCTCTGTGTTACCTTTTTAAAAATTGAAAACATTTATTTATTTACTGTATGTGCATGTGTGTGTGCACACATATGCATTCATGCCATGCCACGCATATAGATGCTAAAGAAGAGGAGGACAGGTTAAAGGAGTTGGTTCTCTTCTTGTAGCTTTTGGTTCTTAGGGAGGGAACTCAGGTTCTCAGGCTTGGGGGCAAGTATGTTTATTCTCTGATCCATCTCAATAACCCTGTTATCTTTAACTGGAGCAAAACTTTATTTGTCGAAATGACTTGAGTCTAGCATGATATTGTACACATAGAAGACTTACTCTGTTATGCTCTGAACATAGTTATGCTAAGTTATTTGAACATAGATGTCCTTTGATCTAAGCTGAAGTTTTGTGAGAGGTTAGGCAATGGGAGGCCCAGACCAAGGTCCATCTCAGCGTTGGCTCACTTCCCACACTGTCTTCCCAGCTGCAGCCATGGCCACACTGCCGAACCTAGACCGAGAGGTGCTTTGCCTGACCTTTTCCCTTGGAAGATGTGATAGTCAGTATTGATCGGTTAACTTGGTGGAATGCAGAATCATCCAGTAGATGTGCTTCTTGGCATGCCTGTGGGGAAGCTTCTAGGTTAATTGAGGTGG